>BRZM01000176.1:0-11501 GCA_033238685.1 Lates japonicus | reverse complement strand
AATGTATTGAAAAGCAAACTACACATCATGTCTCAGACTTACCATGTATATGCTAAACCCAGATGCTTTTACTACAGATGCTCAACATGATAACCCAAGCTTTGCAGATAATAGTAATGATGGTGCCGTCGGAACATAATCACTCTCTGACTAACTGAGTTAGAATGAATATGAATCCTCTTTTAACCTGCAAAACTGTGCCAATACATTAGGCAGAAAATAAACTTTCCTTCCTTTATCCAATTATCAAAATCAGTGTTCCATTAAAAATACTGTTAATTAACTGTAATTAAAAACTGGAGCACTCATGTATTTCACAATACTTAAATGACATTTAGGAGATGCTCTTGTTCAGACAGACAGTGAGGAGCAGAAAGATATTTTAGTTGGAGTAATTGCATCAGGAACCGGAGAAGAAGTTCATTTCCAGTGGAAAATGTTCAAGGCCAAAGCAACAGTGGAGAAATAGAAAAGCAGGAAAAAAGTCTTTACTTTACACAGGCATCCTAATATTTGTTGATTGTTAGGTTTGGTAATAGCGGCCAAGAAAATACTTTGTTGGGGGTGTTGTTTTATTTGTGTAAAAAGCATGGGGAATAGTTGCAATCAGTAGTTTGCATGTATATCACTCTTCCTCCCCTAATATTTATACCTGCAATAACTGTGACTGATGAATTACTGGGACTGATGAACGACTAATTTTCTCCTCTGTCATTCAGCTTTCCACTCTGAGGAGCTCTGAAAGAGAAAGGACTGAAACAGACAAGTACGAAGAGCTGGAGAGAGGGCGAGAAGGCAAAAAGAGAGGAGTGTGTCTGACTAAAGTGGGAGAGAGAGTACAGTATAGAGAGATGGAAAGGGGAAGAGAATGTACAGTATATCACAGCAATATTTCTTTCTGTCTGTCTGTTGTTAACTGGAACTAGATGAATAAAAACAGCCAATTTAAACGCCTGGCTTCTGGTTTCTTCTCTTAGTGTGGTTGGAACATCATTATAGCCTCTCTCCATGTTGTTCTGTACACTGTGTTCTGTATTTTCTTGGTTTGGTTTGATCATTGGTTCATGTTGACCAATGACTAACAAGCCCCTAAGTCGACATCAGGCAACTTATGAGGTACCAGCAACAACCTGCCGTGCTGGAAAATGAATGGTTATGCCAGGAGCAAGCAGACACGGAGCAGATAAGGACCACCTTCCTTGGAGTGGGCCCCTCCAGTATCAGACTGGGTGACTCCAACAGGGAGCTTGAACATAAGAAGTAGGTGATGGTGGGCGACAGAGAGAAAACACTAAACTAAAATTCATAATTCTTCTGGAGATAAGGAGGATTGTAATACCTGCAGTGAAAAAACAGGGCTGAATAAAAGAAGTGAGAAAATACGAAAAATTGAATGCAAGCCTGAGCATAAGATCACAAGCAAGATGTAAGAACACTTCATACAGCCTCACATATGCATATATATATGCAAAACCAGGAATAAAAAAACAAATGATTGGAGTGGGAGGTTTTGCAACCTAGAACACTGACTATGGCTGTGGAATTATATTTATAATTCCTTAAAGTGGAGTAAGGATGTATGCAGGATGTGAGACATGCGTTGTTATTTTCCATGTATATTCCTTCCTATATGGCAAAGAGCAGGGAGACACACTGTGTCGGGTGCCAGTCTGGCCCCTGTCATTGTTTTCGGATCATAATCATTGATGCATTAAAATGTCAGATGTATACTACTGGTGGAGGTGCGGTATGTTTTGAGTTGTTAACATTTTAATGAAGTACTGACACAGTACTTCAGTACAGTGCTGACATAACTACTGCTGCTGTACAAAGTTTGTATGAAAAAACCTGTAGCATATGTCACATCAAGTTCTCTCTGTGCAAAACCAAATCTCATGAGTTATGTTTCAAAGTCTTGCCACATACTAATGGAGGATCAGCAGCAAAACAACCAAGAAAATGACAAACCCACCCATCCTGACTCAGTCTACCAGATGACTGTTGCTCTTCAACAAAACATCAGCAAAGTTGTTCTTAAATGTCAATAATTAGCCTCGGTGCTTGAGATAAGAAACCTCCTTTTTGTTACTGAAGGTGTCATAACTCTGCTGCTTTTTCAAGGGACCTCTGTGTGAATAACTAATGCCAGCAAAAGCACAGCAAAGCAGACTGAGGGAAGATTTTTAATACCAACATTTCTAAGTAATTTTCCTCCTACTGCACATTTAAGTGTCTAACCATAATCACGGTTTGGTTCTTGTACTTACTGCTTTGAGTTATATTTTTAATGCTGGCGCTTTAGCAGATGTAACATTGTGTTATCTGCAGAATAACATTTTTAAAACTCCATATGGCTCTCATTTAACAGCAGTATTTTTATTACTGTAAATAGGAAGGAATGATAACAACAGTGACTTGTTCAGTAACCCTTGTAAAAGTCTGAGTTAAGCCCCTGATCCTGCTGCATGTTGAACATCATCCATGTCATTTGCTAGACAAATATATCTGCTTCTGCCTCTTCCTTTCTGATTATCTTCACTGTTATCTGCAGCCTTAAATGGATGCATTTGTATTATTTACAAAATGTAAATGGGGTACATTCGTTTTTAATTAAAATGAGCAGGCTTGCAATCAGTATTGTGGGACTGTGTTGCTGGTGTAATGAAATTAACATGAAATTTGAATGAAATTATAAATGAAATCATAGCTTTATTACGGCTCTAATGGATTTTAACCACATTGTAGTGAACATATCAGTGTATACAGAAAGTCTTTATATGAGGAGTTGATTCAGTAAATCACATTACATTATACATTATCATCTGTTGAGACATTGCTTAGCAACATACTTTAATTGAAATCACATCGGGCAGTTTCTTTTATTACGGAAGATGTCTCCTGATATAAAATGTAAAAGAGAAAAAACATGAACCTCAGATCAAGGAGAGCACATTTCTTCTCTCGTTTTTTGATGTGGGCAGATTGTTGGGTAACATGACTGAAAACCTCATCAGAAAATATACAGCAACTCAGATATGAAGACAAAAATCACTTACATGAGCTTATTTCTCTCCACGGTGATGTTAATGAACAGGGGGCCTTTGATTTGGGAAAGCAAACACAATGTCCTCTCCAATACACACTCATGCAGTCTCATCACAGTTTAAGTAAATGAACAGTAAATGAACACCGCTTCCACTCTAGTGATGGTTTGTTTGGGAGATGAGCAGCATCCAGACGATGATTTAGCACAGAATTGTAGATAAAATGATGAACCACTTTTAATTAAACTTGATTGTACAAACAAAATTAAACAAAGGGATGCACTATGGGGAATGAGATTGCATCTATATGCTGTAATGATCACTCCTCTGTAACTTTTTGGGAAATAGACATAGCTGCTTTCTTGATGAGACTTAGATTAGACTATTGATGCTTCTCTCGTGTCTGTAAGATAAATATGAAGCCAGTTGGATTAGCTTAGCTTAGCTTGGCTCTGTGGCCAGACTATGTGGTTGTGGGCTCAGGAAGTAGAGCAGGTCATCCACTAATCGGAAGGTTAGTGGTTCGATCTTCAGCTCCTCCAAAGCATCCTTGGGCAAGATACTGAACCCCAAAGGTGTAGAGCGTTATATATACAGAAAGTGTGTGTGAATGGGTGAATGTGACCTGTGGTGTAAAGTGCTTTGATTGGTTGATATGACTTTAAAAAGTGCTATAAAAATGCTGCCCATTTATTCTAAAGCTCATTCATTAGCATGTTATAAAGTGTAAAAATGACACTGTGTCACAGGGGTTATGTGCCCATGTCTTGTCATCACGATGTGTCTTTTTTTACTCTGTGGTTTTTGTGTTAACTTATGTTACAGTAATTAATGAGCTTTAGAGTGGAAAGCTAGTACTACCAGCAGCAGTGGCAGTAGTAGAAGCAACTGTGTAAATGAACATTTTATTTCTATATTTGATCCACCACAGAGGCATAATAGAGAAGAAGAAAGACAGGATGGTATGGTCATTTGTAAAGAAGGTTCCTTTTAGAAAAGGTTCTTGCACTGACTACATGCTGGGAGAGATCCTTGTACTGGCCAGGACATGCTGGCAGAATTATAACTTGTCTGACCTGGAAAAGGCTGCTGCAGCTCTCCTGTGTAGTGCTTCTCTCCAGTTATACAACTCAAACACATGGTTTTTGCTAAGCATTTCAACAAAGCATTTAACTTACAGAAAAAATAGTCATGAAAAAAAAAATATTTGCCACATGTATATTATGGTTTTTTTAATGATTTAAAACATATTCTGGTATAGAAATCATTTCAATAAGCAATTTTGATAAGCTGTGTTTCTGTTTACGGAACTGCTACGTCTGTTAAAGGTTTCTTGCACTAGAATGTGATCAGAATGTCTTCATTTACTGCACAAAGATCCAAAGAGAAGAGAAAGACTGAAGATCAGCATCCATTGTTGTGGTTTTTATTACTGGTATCAGAATGTAAATGCTATTCAATTTCATCAATAAGATAATGTGATGGGGTTAGGGCAGTTAATAATTGAATAATTAACAAAAAATAGTGGTACACACAGATAAGTATGCGTACGGAAACACACATACACACACACACACCTGCCTTTAGATTCCCGGCAGTAAAAGCCATGAATAATGGATCTTAGTTTTCCCTGGCCTGAGGGAGAAGCTTTTAAACATAATTTGTTGCTTTAATTTATTTACACAACCTGGCAACCCGAGCCCTCAGGCTAGGTGCATTACACAGAACTGAACCACACCGGGGGTGGGGTACACACGCGCACATGATAAAATGATAAAGTGCATATGACTCACACACACACATCTACACCAGGTATGACAAGTATTCTTACATGTATTGTACGCGGATGTTATCTCAGACACGGTCTGTCTGTCTCACACATTCACACAGAAACAGTGTTAAGTGTTAAATATTCAATTAAAGTGCAGTGATAACAGATGTCACCATCAGTCTGCCGGCGTTCCATCAAAACTATCTGTCTCCAAGAAATATATTTTTTGGAAGTTAAATGTTAACCTTGATGTATGTCATTTAAAAAAATAGTAGGGGAGTGACTGATTTCTTTTCACCTGTCAGGTGACGTCGTTTCATATTGTTGAGTTTCAGGGTTAAATATTCACGCACACACATGCTCACCATCGTCTGAGCAGAGACATTTGATGATCAGGACCAACAACCTTCTGATCACAGCGTCACATGTGCTGATGGTAGCATGCCGCACATTTTGGCACAGTTGTCACTTCCAAATTGTCCACAGTGTTAAAAAGGAGCACACTGGATCTGATACAGCAGCTGCTCTTATATTTTTTAGTGTCAGAGCACAACTTTGATTTAATCTAGCCTGACATCATCTATCTAAAATTTCCAATGTTTTACAATGACTGTAAAAAGAAATGGATAAAACTCATGAAACCAAAAAGCCAACCAGCCACAAAGCACAGTTAAGGAATGATGTGTTCAGTGTGACAGGTTTATACTTGGTAGCTGCAACTTACAAAACTCTGATAAAAGATGTGCAAATGATCCAAATACTTGGAGCATACTTCCTCCTCTACTTCTTTTGGTTCACCAGATTTAGTTCTTAACCCCTCCCCCACCACACGCACCGACAAGATCAGACATCAGCAGCTGTTGAGGGCTGGTCAGGTTGCTGGGTCCAAAATGTTGTTACAGCTGTGTAACATGTCATGCCATTGGAATTGGATTCAGTTTAATGTATGGGGAATTGTGTGGGTATTTGAGTATAGTGTGTGTGTCTGTGTGTGTGTGTGTGTGTGCAGTCATTGCCAAACTCTGTGAACTCTCTACTAGACAAACAATGAAACTGTGCTTGCGTTGCTTTGTGATATATTATTCATGATTTTTCATCTTCTTCGTATCCATAAAATAAAACCTTTACATACAGTACACACCGTGTCATGTAGCCTCACAGGTCTCCGGCTCTAATTATGTTTTGATTCGAGACAGCAGACTTTTTAATGTCTGGTATCTTCTACCCGGGGTATCTTCTAAATCCAAAACAGATTTTCAGATCAGCAGTGCCACCAGCCTTTGATCACACTCGCCCCGTGATGAGTTTCATGTTGCCAAAAGTCTAGTGTGTTTACAGACGCTGTTTACAGCACTCTGGTTAGTTGTCCCTGATCCTGCTGAGTTCTTAGTCACAATAAGCTGTTTACTGAACATGCGTCTTCATATCCCCATCATTAATAACTCTTTAGATGGTAATATTACACAGACTGCAGCGCTAAGCACAAAAGCCAACATTTGACTGGATTATGAATTTGCAGGAGCATGCACACTGGCCAGTGCTAACAGTAGCACACTGCTGCTACTGTTATTACTGTAGCAGCAGGAAATTTGTTGGCTTCTCAAAACTGGAAATGGCCTTACACAGGTTATTGTAAAAAATAAAAAAAATAAAAAAAAAGCTAAAACCATAAATAGAATTATTGAAATAGAGAGGTTAATTTTAATATTAATGTAAGTGTAAAAGCACCTATAGGCTGTGACACAAAGTGCTGGTTATGAGGTTGTGAATGAGGTGAATGAGAGGTGTCACCTTCGTGCCAACCAAACCAGACAATCTGTATCAATTATTAAAGGAATACCTGGACATTCTGGGGAATAATATGCTTACTTGCTGAAAGTTACATGGGATCAATGCTACTCTCATGTCTGTATGCTAAATATGAAGCTAGCTGCCATCAGTAGCTGGTTTACTCAGCTTAGCATAAAGACGGGAAACGGCGGAAAACAACTTGCCTAGCTCTGTCCAGAAGTGACAAAATCCATCTACTAGCATCTCTTAAGTTTGCAAATTGACTCAGCTGGTTGACTGGCAAACTGATGAAAAGACTCCAGGATTCTGTACAGATTAAATCAAATATAATGTGTTAAGCAGTGAGTTGTGGAGGTGCCTGACAGGCAGATTTTGGTCCTTTCAAACAAAGCCCAGGCTAGCTGTTTCCCCTTTTCTAGTCTTTATGCTAAGCTACGATAACTGGCTTCAAGCTCCAGCTCTATATTTATTGTACAGATATGAGACTGGTAACAACCTTCTCATCTAACTCTCAGTATGAGAGCAAATAAGAATGCCTCTCAAAATGTCAAACTATGTCTTTAAAGAGACAGACCTGTGAGGGGAAAGCTAACATTTTAAGGGAGCCTGACACTGAAGAGGTAATGTGAGGTAATACAGAGGATACTATTTTCAGAGTGGGCAGAACTTCTGCTAATGTGTGCATTCATTTGTATGTGTGTGTGAGTGCATGTGGGTGGGAGGAGGGTGTATATTTCACTATATTTTAAGACAGCAGAATTAAGGGTTTTCTAGTAAAACACAGCACAGCATTAGAATGCAAAATGGATTTAACAGCAACTGTTGTCTGTGCCATCAAAGCAAGCATGGCAGACACTGTGCTGCACATACACTGAGTAGAAGCACAGAAAAGTAATATCTATAAAATTCTTTGTTTTCTTTGCTCCAACTGGCCCATATCTTAGCTCTGTTTTAGACTATTTCATCTGTTCCTGTTGTGTAGCATGTTATTTTAATTTGAAGAACCTGGCAACGCTTTGGTAGTATCATATAAGCAGCGTCTTGGCTTTAGATTTTAATTTCCCGCCAACAATCCTCGTGCTATATCAATACTTTGGAGATCCATTTTAATCTTCTCACAGCTGACTTTGGCACAGTGGTGCAATCAGTTTAAAAGCACAACACAGCCCTCTGCAGCTCAGCACAACGCTGTGTTTTCTATTTTCAGGAAATGGAATAATAAGACAGATACCGTCACATTATCTAGCTTTAAATTCACAAACAAATTCAATCTGACTTCACATACAAGTCCTGTGGCCCAGTGTTTGTCAGTGAAATGAGGAGGATATTAAATTTGCCGGTGAGGTTTGTCAACCTGAGAACACTTCTCTGTCATCGCGGCAGTGAAAGGTAATCTGTTTCTCCATGCTGCTGTTGTGATCAAAGGAATCGCACTCCCATGACTGTCATGCCCATACAACCCACGCAGACCCATGCAAAAACACAATGAGGTGCACACACATGCACACACACACACCTACAGGCGTGCAAAGGTACAAAACGTAGACACAAATATTGTACTCGTGGACTTACAGTAGAGAAGCACAAACACTGTGACTTACATTCATGCACACAAACTAAATCTCACTATCGCTCAATGTTCTGTGTTTTCTTTAAGAAGCTTGGCTCCTGCTGTGAAGACGGCAGAGGGAGAATGGACTCACACACATACACACACACACGCATGGATGAACACTCACACACCAAAACTCAAAGCAGCTGCACAGCAGAATCCAACAAGAGAGTAAGTGATCAGTTGAAGCTCCCACGCCATTTGAGACTGCAGAGAGAGAGAGGAAAAATTATTTCATTTTCTAACGTTACAGATGTTTTGTAACGATCCCACTTTTAACTTGGTGCTATGAGACATTTAATGGCAGCTACACAAAGTCTTGTAACTCTAATGTTGCTTTTAATTTCTTTTACTTGAAGTAAACGAAGATGTGGCTCATGTTGTAGCTCCAGTGTGGTTTCAAAATGTGCACAGCTGACAGCCAGAAATATTCAGTATGTCTACCGAGGCAGGAGGATTTTATTCACTAGAGAGACATTTGACTGATGTGAGGGCTGCAGCTATAAGCTGTAGAAAATATGAGGCTGGCGCAGGAGGTGCTTGTATTTTGGTGGTTGTTTCATGGTCGTTTTCTACCTGCACCTACAGATTTTTGTTCTAAGGATGTACTGTGCCGCCGTTTATCATAGATGTGCTGCTGCAGGTTTTGCAGTCTACACCATCCACTGTACCAAGCCCCCACCCCCACCCCTCCCTCGCAAGGGACTCTACCCAACCCTCCTTTCATGCTTTAGTCACCCCGCCTGGGCTGCTGCAACATCCCTCCTGGCTTGACTCCCAAAGCACTCTTTAGCCCTTACATCCAGATTTCTCCCCCCAACACACACACACACACACACATACAGAGATACACACACACACACACATCCCGCAGTCCCACTGCTGGCTCCATGAGGCCGTTTGTATCGAATACAAAACTCCGGTGCTCAAACCTCCAGGCCACAGTCTAGTTGTGCACGTCGGCCTGTGATCTGCATTCTGTCATTACCTGCCACTTAGCTTTCCTCTCCCTGCGGCAGGCTGGTTATCGCCTCTCCCCCCCCCTTCCTCACCCCCACCTCCTCCACTCTAAAAGGTGGAATGGCTTTACTGTAGTCAGATCAGCAGAGTCACTCCCTGTTCTCCACCATAACCCAAAAACCTGCCTCTTCAATAAATATATCACGTTACCCCTGACTTACATCTCCTATTTAATTTTTAAAATTCCCATCTGATCCTTCTGCATTCTTATATTTTACATAAATACATTTTGGAGAGGGAATCATTTACAGATTGTGTTTGTTTTAAAAGAGATAAAGTTGCACTGACAGGTAGGGTAGAAGTTATTTAGCTCTTGATCTTAAAAATTCTTCATTTTCATTCTTTCCCCGTAACTTTAAATCAGAGAAAAATAGAGGATGTTGCAGGGTAAGTGAGCACCAAGAGAATAGGAAAAAGCATGAGAGAGAGAGACAGCGGGAGAAAGAGAGAGAGAATGAGGAAGAGCAGTAAGATAAATAGGACCTACAGACTGAACAGTTTGATATTCTGTGTATCTCCATCAACTTGGTGCACAAGAGGTTTATATAAAAACTAGCAGACCTAGTTGGGGGGTGGGGTGGGACACAAATGATGTATTCATTGTATGGCAGGCTTTTATTTTGAAATCTCTACTGTATAAATTAGTCTAGAGTCAAGCCACATATTTTTACATATGTAAGGAATCACTTGTTAGTCTAACGACTAACAAGCATTCTCATAAATAGATACTCTGTAGATTTCTTTTTAAATCAATCACATTATTTTTAAACTATAAAATGTCTAAAATTGTGAAAAATGTCCATCACATTTTCCACAGCTCAAGGTGACATCTTAGGATCGCTTGCTTTGTCAAACTAATGGGCCAAAACTCAAGAATATTTATTTTTTAGCTTATTGTAAAAGACAGAGAAAGGCAGCAAGTTGATTCAGTGAGGGTGAACCAAATGTTTAACTTTTTTTTGCCAAGCTAGAAGTGTGGCTGTCAACCATTAAGACAAATGTAAAATTTGTTCCAATAGTTTGGTAAATACCTCTAAAATGTAACTACAATCACATCAGCATCAGCTGTACTTTGTGTTCATTGATAATTAGCAAATGTTAGCATGCTTAACATGTTAAACTAAGATGGTCAACATGGTAGACCATCTGCTAAACATCAGCATGTTAGCAGAAAGCACCAGTGTGACAGATTCAGATTCACAGAGCCTCTAGCATGACTATAGACTCCTTGAAAAAATTATTGAAATGATTCATTCATTCCATTCATTTTCTGTCAATAGATTAATTGATTAATTGACTAATCATTTCAGGCGTAGAACGAGCATTCTCATCAATATTTGCCCATGTATGAGGGGGCTTCAAAAAGTTCGTGGAAAAAGTGCATAGCTAAAAATCATATGCAGGGATTTTGATCTTAATGTACCTGTACGTTGGTTTGTCATTGTCATTGTCATTGTCATAACATGTTCTAACATGAACCCTTAAATGCATGTTGCAAAGCAAAAATAAACATCATAACTTATATCCTTTTTTCCAACTGTCCTTTTTCCCCAAACGTTTTGAAGCCCCCTCATACTTGAAGCCCTGACAGTGAGTTTGACTTTAGGTGAAGAGCTGCGAGGCAGTCAAATGAGCGTGTTAAGAACTTAATATGAAAAACAATTCACTCTCAGCTGTTTTCTCATTTTCTCTGGATCATAGGCAGTCTGTGGTTCGGGTTTATTCAGAATGAAATCCATGCTCATTCTACATAGTTAAACATAATTAAAAAGTATTGCTGTGTTGTGTATTACCCCGTGAATAGATAACAACAGGGACCTAACCGAGTGCGAATGAGCCACCTCTGTTTTTCTGCTGTTGCCTAACTCACCTCCCTCTTCAGCCCCACTCAGTAAGTGGGGGTGGGGGGGTTCTATTTAATCAAAAAAAAGTGTCACATTAATTCAGACAAATTCAAGCAATCTAGTTTTCTAATAAAGCTGTCATATTTGCATCCGGTGACTTACACTCGCCATCGTTTTAGATTAATTCCCGTCACAACCTTTTGATTTATGAATGCATAATAACTGAGGGCAATGTCTGTGACTGTGAGAATGTGTGTGTGTGAGCATGTGCAAGTGTGTGTGCGAGAATTTGTGTCTACAAAGCCTTGACTTTTAATCTAACATGTTGCTTCTGCCCAGATGAGAGAAAATCACATTTTGCGATAATTGAGTGTGTTAAGAGGGAGAGATCAGACTCCTGGTGTGAAGGAGCATGAGTT
>BRZM01000175.1:27347-167671 GCA_033238685.1 Lates japonicus | reverse complement strand
CACACACAGTGGATGGATGTCTATAAGGGGATGAATGTGTGGCAGGTGTGGTCATTAGAAAGGCGATCAATATGCACACTCGGTGGACCTCTGTCTTTCTCTGTTTCATTCTCTCAGTATCTGCAGCACAATTGATCCACTTACAATTAAGCTGGCTTGTTGAACAGGTCAGAGGAAATGTTGTCCTGCGTCGGTGCCTCAACCCCCAGAGCGGCCCGGCTGGCTGTGCAGGGTTTGATCAATGGTCCAGGGTGACCCGTCCAGGTGTCTCTGTCTCTTTTGCTCTCTGTTGCTTTGCGGGAGCGTGTGCGTCCTTTGGCAAACATGTTGATGCTCCAGCTCCCTCCGTCCAGCTCAGACCCCACGCTGCTGCCAGCTGAGGGCAAGCCACCTGTGTTTGCAGTGTCATTGAGACCTTATGGTCCCAGCTACACTCGCTCTGCAGAGCAAACGCTGTCCTATGCAAAGCTGCCGCTAAAAATAGGATTTAACTCTGGTTTGCTTTGCATAAAGTGGTATAAATACTCAACCTTGTGTCCTCTTTATATACCACTAATTTGTTTTCCCAAATACGTTTTGTGGAGAAACATATTGCTGTCTGTACTGTAGGAACCACTAAATTTATGTACTGTACATAACTCATAGGCAGGTGGTCTGGGTGCATAGTGGGCACAGGACTTCAACATCAGAGACTGAGGTTATACAGCTTAGATAATACATGAATTTACAATGCTTTCTCACAATCTTGATGTCCTTGAAAATGATTTTAGCTGTTGCAAATTAGTAGTAATTAAATGGAATTTCTAGGCGACAGGGTTGGAAAACTTTTTTATCACCCATACCACAGTGAAGTTGAAGTGTAGACTCTAATGTAGGAAAGAAGTGTTTCACCCTCAGTGTAGTGAAACACTTCTTTAGTTGTATACAATTTGTTGTCTCCAAACTGTTCTGCAATGTTACATTTTCAAGAGTCAAATTATCACATTACTGAATCTGGGACTTTCCTTGTGACAAACACACAGCATATTGTAATGTAACATACGGATGTTGTTCTGACAGTGTGTGGTCAAACAACAAACTTAATGTAATTTCCTTATCCGCCCAAATTTAACCCATTCTTGATATTACATGTTTCATCTCTAGTTAAGCTCCTGTCACAATGTCTTTACAGTAACTTAACACCAGGATGAATTCCATTGTTTCAATTACCAGCTTTAAAAATTTCCAGTTGTCATGTTACTCTTGAATGATCTGCTGCTTTCCTCCCAGCTTCATCCAATCGGTTTCAATTTTATCTTTTATTTCCCTTAAAACCACATTACTTCTAAAGCCCTCTTTTATATGAACCCCTGGCACTTGGTTCTTGATATTGAATTTGGTTGTAGTCCTTCAAGTCAAACGTAAAACCTTTCCTCACTGCTCACAACACATGGTTACTCAGGACACTTTAGGTTGCTTAGGAACATTGTGAGGTTTATGCGCTGATGACACTGGTTTCTTGGTGCGGCAGGTTTAAAGAGCTAATCAGAGCTGAATCTTCTGGTCAAGAGTTGGTTTTAGGAAGCAGAAATGCTCAAAAAGGTTTGAGACTTGGTTTAGGAAGTAACAAAAAGTTGTGAATCGTGTGCATGTTGTCACCTGAGAACCCATTGCATATTACTACATCAATGCAACATCCACAATTCAGAGCCATCCCAAGCTGAACCAAAGAGCTAAACTCACACACTGCTTGTCTTTTCCCTTCCCTGTGATCCACAAGTTCACAGTGCGTCCATTATCAGTGTATTGTCTGTCGATGTGTGTGAAGCATGATTGTTTTGGTTCACTGAGCAACTTTGTTGAATGAGCGTGTCCCTCAGGCGAGCAGGACGCTCTCTCAGGTCCTCCTCTGCTGCACTTTGTGCGTGCATGGACACAAGTTACACACCCATCCCAGTGCCTGTCCTTGTCTGAGTTTAGAGTTTGCACCTACTAACAGACCCTTGAACTTAACACACATCCAACACATACAGACATACAAACAGCCAGAACCACCAGGTGTTGCTCCTCTACTTGCTGCCACTGAGTGTGTGTCTCGCCACAACTCTAATCGGACAACCTTCGAATCCTCACCAATTCTTAGGAAGCCAGTCGGATTCCCTGGAGCCAATGAGATGCCGGCGAGGCAGATGGACATGAGAGAGCCCCAATCAGATCCCACGCTCGGATCAAAGTAGGAGTTTATTCTGCTGCATGTCCATTTTCTTACGTTTGATGACTCTGGCCTATTTAGCCTTTCACCTGAGCCCAGCACTCCCTGAATGAGTTGTTATGGCCAAACTTACATACAGGCCTAGAAGTTGACTCCTGAAATGTAGTGGTGCATGCTTTGGACTGGAGCATGGCATGATGGGAACCGTTGTTTGCAGCTAGAACATAGAGATAAAGTAGAATCCAATCTGAAACCCTTTTAAATTAATATAAAATGGCGGATTGTTGTGATGCAGGTTTGTGTTTTCCTTTGCAATGCACCCCCGGATCTTTCAATTCTCCTTGGAGCAGGCTTGTTTCAGTATTTGGCATGCTGATGTAACATACTGCTTCACAGATCATTGCAGTGCTCTGTGACAGAAAATTTCTCTACACTGCAAAAAAATCCTCTTCTACAAACAAGTATATTTAATATTACTTTAGACTAATATTCTGTAATGTAGGAGAATATTGCTACCGTCAAGTAGGGTAGGGTGATATGACGAAATATATAGTGAGACAAGAGTTTGACATTTTGAGCAATTAGTTGATTCGCTTGCTTACCTAGACTTAGGTGAGAAGACTGATGTCACTCTCATGTCCTTATGTTAAATATGGAGGTACAGCTACAGCTACTAACCAGTTAGCTTAGCTTAGCTTAGCTTGGGAAACAGCTAGTCTGAATCTGTCAAAATGAAACAAATCTGCTGACCATCACCTCTAAAGCTCACTGATCAGCACATTATATCTTGTTTATTGAACTGTATAACCTCAAGCCAAAAAAATGACACGTTATGGTTTTATTTGCAGTTAGTTGTTGCTCCAAGCCAAGAAATATACCGGCACATAACTCCTGTCAAAAGTTTTTAGCCCTCGTTTGTGTGAGTATTAAACAAACAAGATATAACATGTTAATTATTGAGCTTAAGAGTTGCTGGTGCTAGCATTTTTGCTCATCCTTTATGCTAAGCTAAGCTCACCACCTGCTGGCAAATGACACTGGTATCAATCTTCTCATCTAATTCTTAGTAAGAAAGTAACTCAGAATATTTAACAAAATGTCAAACTATTTCTTTAAATCGTTTTTTAAAAAGGACCTTGAGAAATGTTCTTGACATTTCAGTGTAATTCAGCTCAATTTAGACATTAACATCTTAAAACAGTACAGAGAATGGTCTGAAAACCCTGAGATATAAATTCCTCTGCTTATTTACACCCCTCAAAGCTTCACCAGCAGGATGCAACACTTACAAGGCAAGATTACTCACAGGATTGTTTGTCTTTGATGAGACAAATATGATTAAATCATCCTAAAATAAGTACTTTTAAAAATTGTTCTTTTTGCAGTGTAGTGCCATTTAGGTGTTTTTAGACAGTGTCCCTCTGCAGGCACCCACAACAGAGCATTTGCATGAATTTACATGGGTGCTCCACATATCACAGGTGTCCACAGATGTCGATGAAATATTTAAGGAAATTTGAATAGAGAAGGAAGCTGTAGTTTTGTTTTTGTAATGAATGTCACCCAGTAAGAAGCTTCTGATAAAGGCACCAACTTAGCACAGATTGTGTTATTGTTCTTAGTCCCTCCTTGGTAAGTATATGACAAAAAAACATGGTATCAGTAAACAAATGTTGTTCTCACACAGCAGGAAATGCCCGAGATTCATGAATGAAAATATCTACACACACACATACATTCTCCGCTGTGAAACTCTTGAAGACTCTGCATTCCTTAAAGCTCCTTAATACACATCCCATCACCATCCAAGTCCTGCTGCAGCAGCCCCAGTCAATCTGCAGTGTGTGTGTGTGTGTGTGTGTGTGTGTGTGTGTGTGCGCGTGGCTTTGTGTGTGTGTGCACGAGTGCAGTGAATACACGTCAGGCAAGAGATGTATGATGTGACACTTTTTTGGCTGCTAGAGACTCTCGCTCTCCAGGTGGACCGCTGCATTTCAGAGAACACATGAGCACACACACACACAACGTGCATGCGCGCCAAGACACACACACACACACACACACACAGCTGGGACGCTGGGGTGCTGGATATGGCCCAGCATTTTAGCAGATGGCCTGGGTGCTACGCTATCAGTCACCATAGTAACATGCTCTCTTTTTCCTCTTTCTCTCTGTCTTTCTCTCCCTCTCTCCAGTGCTAAGAGAAGGAAAATGGCAGACAAGATTCTTCCGCAAAGGGTGAGGCTGCATATTTTTACCTTTGTTGCTCTGTTTTTTCTGTGTGTGTGTTATTATCTTTTGTGTGCAGAACATGAAAAATCCTGGTCGGTTTTTGATGTCAGGGGTTCTTGGAAGGCGCAGAGGGCTATTTCCAAATGAGAAGGGAGAGAACGAGGGGAGCGATCAGGAGGTTTTAGGGTTTCATTCTGTTATTTGGATGGTGTCTCATTGATTTAAATTGGAATAGTCAGTGGGATATGGCAGAAGCGAAACCACAAGTAGAAACGAAAGAGGCGGCAGAATCACCACGTTGCCACAGGTGAGTCTGTGCCGACTGAGGTTTGATTTTCATCCCGTGGTCTCAGTTTTCGGCCCTTTGCCACGCCATAACCTCACCACGTCCTAGCCAGCACAGAGGGGGCTTTCACACTGAAACTATGGAGGTCTGGAGACTGTGAGCGTCTGGGCTCAGGTCTTATCCCTTAACACAGCCCAGACAGGGAGATAGCAGTAGGCATGGCTGGGGCGCCACTCCACAATAATGAGTCAGGGATAGGGAATGTCTGCCACACTCCTCCGTCTGCTCAGCACCTCAGCCCGGTGAAAGGCAGCGAGATCCAGATAGAGGAGGAATGAGAGGCAACAATGAAAGCAGCTTACTAGGAAAACACAGTGCTAAGAGAGGAGGGAGGAAGGAGGAACTGTAGGAGTGTGCAGTTTGGTAAGCAGCAGCCCTTGAAGCTCTGAGGACTTTCATCGGCATGGTAATGTCTGAGTCCTGGCTAGTTGGCTGCACACACTGTATCTCATTTTTATCCCCCAGTGTCTCCAGGATGGTGTGGACCACCGTACTACTGATGGACTGGGCAGCAGCAAAGGAATATTTCCACTTAATATGTCACCTTTCTAGAAGTAAATGAATAATAAGCTATAAGTACAGTTAATCCTAGGCTATATACTGTAATAATGTGAATCTGAGTGGTCTGATGAAGTGTTTTTTTAATGGGTTAAATCTGCAAGCCATCAGGGTGCCTTGAGTTTAAGTTATGAACCCCACGGGCTTATCTTTGCGTGAGTCTGTACAAGCTGATGCTGTGCAGCTAAAACTTCTGAACTTTATTTCAAATTCTAAACATGATCCCAAACTTTCAAAAAAAACACCAAATACTGTATGTCAGGCTCTGTTTCAAGATAAATGTGTATAAAATAACACAGAAAACATCTAGAATCTTTCCATTTAATGGGATAATGCAGCTATAAAAACGCCTGATTTGAATATTTCATGCTTTAGCATTAACTAATGTTAGTACTACATTAGCTTTACCTACATAACTAAAGGCAAAGTCCATAATTTTGGCTACTGTTGACAGGCTAGATGCTAAAGCTAATGTTACAAAGGCCATAATGTTATCACTAACCTTTCTTACCCAGTTAGTTTCCCAGCATTAGCTTAGTAGCTGTCAGCTACATTAGCTTTCTAAACCAACTGGATCCTTAATGTTAAATAATGTTAGCAGTATCTTTGTCTACAAGTCATCTATATTGGTAGATAATGTTAGCTACATTAGCTTCACCATGAGAGTCTATTCTTATCTTAACCATCGACTGTGTTGCCTTTATTATTATTAACTTATGTAAGTAGTTAGCTATGTTAGCTAAAACAGTAGTTTTCACAATATGAATTTTAAACTAACTCTCCTTCCACAAAGAAGAAGAAGAAGATTTTGAATAGTTTCACTGCAGACATTGGAATAAGACATTTACTTCAACCTTAAAGCTGCTCAGAAATTACAGGAATCTGGATGCATGGGGCTAAAATGTCCTTGAAACAGGACAGTGGACCCCCTACCAGCACCAAGACAGAACAGACGGCTTATCTGCTTAAGCCCTTTAGTGATATTCAGATGGTAGATGTGAAGAAAATCTGACTTATTAATCCAGTGAGTGTGACATTGCAGTTGTCCATCTTAAGATTTTAATGTCAGATTGCCCTCTCTCCCTCTCTGAGCAGATTCGCGAGCTGGTCCCTGAGTCTCAGGCCTACATGGATCTGCTGGCGTTCGAGCGTAAACTGGACCAGACCATCATGCGCAAACGTGTGGACATCCAGGAAGCACTGAAGAGACCAATGAAGGTAAGGAAAAGAAATCATGACCCACAAGGAGTCACTGCTGATGGATGGAAAAAACATTATTTACTGCATTTTTTTCTCCTTAACAGTTGTCGAAGGGTCATAAAATTGTATCTTTCAGAGCAGGATTTCATTTTTCACTGTCTTAAGTCTCAAAACACAAAAAGTGTCCTTTTCATGACTCAAGACTCATTTGACTTCCTCTCTCTCATTATGTTAAAAATACTTTCAGTTCAGTTGTGGTATCTGTACATTTCAGCGTTAGATTTGGTCCCTTTAACCTGTGGAATTTCAATATGCCCTTGTGTCAGCAGCAAAAGCGTAAACTGAGGCTTTACATATCCAACACCTTCAACCCTGCCAGACCTGACGCTGATGACTCTGACGGCAGCATTGCATCGTGGGAGCTGCGAGTAGAGGGGAAGCTGCTGGATGATGTGAGTTTTTGTTACACAGTGCATATCTTATTTGTTATTTCACACCTTTATGCACATTCACACTGTGTTACATAGGCTATTTGAACATGAAATAACTTTTGAAAAATACAGATTCTGTGATAGCGATGTGCTGCAGGGCTTTATTATTATGTCATCATCTTTCGAATGAATTCAGTGTGAGGCAAATAGCTGCTTATTTAAATAACTGAAATCACAATCTTCCCGTTTAACATGAAAGTGTGTCGGTCTTTGATCCTCGAGCTGCTCTGGCTCGTTTTTGGCCTGCAGTCATGCTCGGTAATGATGTGCTCAAACAACTTCGGACAGAAAAGTGTCCACTGACTCAGAATTTAAAATGAGGGATTGATGATGTGAAAAGTGTTTATAGAGAGCGTGGATGCAGCATGAAAAACAGAATGATCTTACGTTTGTTTCTGTGCCGTAAGCTTTGCTTCAAGAAGCTCTGATGTTCTCAGCAGTCAGGGGCAAGGCCGTCATTTCACAGCGGTAGGAAGCATTTAGGTTTCACAAACCACAAATATTTCTGGTTCAGCTTGGAGGAAGTGGACCCTGAGAATGTCTAGTGTCTCACTTTCTGTCTGATCTCACTCAGCCTCTTGTGGGATTTTGATTAGTAATGTTGCTATAAGCAAAAACACGAAACAAGTATTTGTATTAGTGTACGTTTATGTATTTGATATGTATATACATATTTCTGTGCGTGTGTATCTCATTTTAGACATTAAGTGACATGTCTGTCTGTTTCTTTGTTCTGCAGCCGGGGAAGCAGAAGAAGAAGTTCTCTTCGTTTTTTAAGAGCCTGGTGATCGAGCTGGACAAAGACCTGTACGGTCCTGACAACCACCTGGTCGAGGTCAGTTCCAGCATAGCTGCTGCACCCTGTACACAGAGGAAGAGGCTCATTTTAAGAGCCGCACACCCACCACCACCACCAAAATGTCTCACCACATGACTGTAGACATCTTAGCTCGAGTCATGATCATCTGTGTTTTTGGGGCATCTCTACATGCTATGGCTCTTGTTTCTTTGTATCAAATTTTATACTTTTACCTGCAAATTTTTGCTCCAGCACAGTCGATTTAGCATGAAACAATTGGGATATAACGCTGACATTCACCTTTAAAGTAACAGCCTAAAATATATCTTCTGAGTATCAAATACTCAACCTTGTAAACTTTAACGATGACTAAAATGTTTGTGGTTTGCGTCTTCACAGCTATAGTTAGTAGTGTAAGAAGTTTTCAGGTCCTTTGCTTAAGGAAGTACTAATACAACAGTGTAAAAATACTCAGACACAGGTAAAAATATCAACTTCAAATTCCTACTTAGGTAAAAGTTTGTAAGTATAATCAGCAGAATGTAATTAAGTATCATAAATACTCATTCTTTGTTTGACCTTTCAGCCTCAAACTGTTTTGAAAGGTGTCATAAACAGAAAAGGTTAAGAAACATTACCCCTGAAATGTGGAGCAGAGATGTAACATAGCTGAAAACGGACATATTTGACATTTTTCAAATGTAAATATCCATAAGAAGATGTATTTGTTGTTTTAAGTACCAAAAAATCATCTGAGTATAGTTTAAATCTCCTCTGTCACTCTTCTCTCTGGAGCTCTAGCAAGAACAGGGTGTTTCATGTCTGTCTCTGAGCCTGTCTTCTGGTAACGGATTGTAGCCTGCAAATGGCAGTAGCCAACACTGAGGAAAATGCTAAGCAGTCAGCGCTGAAATGAGCCGAACAGACGGTCAAATTTGAGCTAAAATGCTCTGGTACTTCAGGAAAAATTAACTTTAGTCACTGGACTCTAATATCACTCTCCTTGTGAAGTCTGTGCATTAATATATTGGCTTTCTGACATCTGCAAGAGTGACTGTCTGCTGTTGTGTTGGTAATTAAGTTAAACAACAACAACAAAAAAGCTGCTGTATAGTCATCACAAAGTTACAGAGGTCCTAAGGGCTCTTTTAGACTTGTTTTATAATAGAAAAGAAAATTTCACTTTCTACAATCTGGGACCTTTAAAGCCTAACTGCTGCTGTTTGTATGCTGCTGTTTGTTTTTCACCATGTGTTGATAAGTTAAGACACTATAGCTTCAGCATTAGTTTTTTATCTTTAGCCCTTTTGAACAAAATTTACATCTGAACAATTTACCTACTGGTCACATCGTAGGTCAGTGCTTTCATTTGAAATCACATCCATTAGTAATAAAGAGCTTTTGTATGCTGCACAAATCCGTGAATCAGACTGTTCAGCCATGCAGTCAGGGTCAGTGACGACCTCTTCATCATGCAGAGGAGGGACTTTCACTTAAAATTGTTATTTTGTCATGTCTGGTTAAATCTTGAGCTGCAATCACCCCAACTAACCTGCTCCTTTTTTGTCCCTGCTGGATTAAAAAAACAAGAAGAAAGAAAATAGACTGAAAGAGTGAATTGCCCTCTCTCTTTTTTAATAAATAGATTTTCTGTAACAACAGAAATGAGAGCTTTTTTAATTTTCAGCATTGCAAGGTTGTTTTAACATGCAGGTGTGAGAGCTGGAAAAAAACAAGTGCTTCCTTATTAAAAACAACCATTAGCTGCCCTTCACTTTGTATCTTCACAAAATGCATTGACTTAAAGAAGCCCACTTTAGCAGTTTCTGAGTGAAAATTATGACTTCTCAAGGTTCCTCCTTTTAAGTGCATATTTGAGCAAGGCACTCAGGTGCTTCGCTTTGAATGATTTTCCATCAAAAGATTTATTTTTTTTTGCCTTGAGGTACAATCAGTACTTAATCTGTTCTGACTCAGCTGAAGAGTTGAAGGAAAACATTACTCTGTATTGCATGCCAAGTTACTGCAATCCACTGTGCTGAAGATGGTGTTTAAAGTGCTTTTCAGTTTCTGAGCAGTTAAGAAAAAAAGGAGATGTAAATAACTGCGGTTAGTTGCACAGGAGGTCCAGGTCTACATAAACACAAAGACTGAACCACACAGACTCTTATGGCATTAGTTGTATTCGGCCTGGCTTGTATTTGGTTTATCTGTTTATTTCATTTCAAGTCTCCTCTGATTGTGTGATCCTGAGCATGATAACATACAGCTGCACAGCCACATGGTTAACCTTTTGCTATCTTGGTTTCTCAGCACTGTGCATGGTTAGTTTGCAGAAATCTGCCTCACACCAAACCACAGACTTAGCGCTGTTAGCCAAGATCAAGGCAAGCTAGACACAGGTGCATTCAAATGACTTATGCAGATTCTCCAGCTTTGTACAGTCAGAGTAACTTCCCTTAAAACCCCTGAAAATGTATTTCTTAATAGAAGAAATAATCAAAATTAAAATGAAAAACCTCCTATGTTGTTATTTAACACTTTCAACAAGAGTAACAGTCATGTTAGCAGCTCTGTGAGGCTGTGCCTAAGCCCAGTGGAGCCTTGAGCTTAATGTTAGTATTAGCATGCCAGCATGCTAACAATGAAACTGCTAACTTGCTGATGTTTAGTGGGTATAGTGTACACTATCTCAGTGTAGTGTGTTGGCATGGTAACAAGAGATAATAACACAAAGGTACAGCTGTGGCTCCTGGTAGTGTCATTCATTTTGCATAAACCAAAGTTGTGGACTTTGACCTCATGTTGGCGCTAGAGGAAAAGTCAAGCTCATCACTGAAGTCAGCAGGATTCATCCCCTGGGAGACTATGAATGTCTGTACAAAATTTAGTGAAGATATTTACACACCAGGTAAAGTGATGGCCCGACTGACTCAGCTAATGGCATCATGCTAGAATCACTAAAAATGTAATCTTCTTTGTCAGGACAATGTGGGTGTGGTTTGCTGTGCTGGCAACATGAGCAAACAACCACACAACTGCCATCATATTTAAATGTTGCTAAACGATTGGTGCAGGGAATATGTGACACCATCTTTTAAAAACCAAGACCTGCCCACTTCAAACCAGAGAGAAGAGCAAGGACAAAAACACAAACACAAAAATGAAATATGAAATAACCAGAACTGTTCTAACTTTGGCAGACAACTGTGTGTTCTTGTTGGACCCCACCACTCGCAGTAAGAAGCCGATTGAGAAAATATGTTTCCAGGGCCTCTAAAGCAGGAATTAATTAAACAACTCTGATTAATAAAGTGTGAAACAAACAGATAATAAGGTGTGAAACAAATGAAATGACCATTCAGTCTGAACAATCCGGCTCCATTTGAGGTGTTAAGTCAACATGTGGTGTTTTTTGTTTTGCCTTTTCAGTGGCACCGCACGCCCACCACCCAGGAGACGGACGGCTTCCAGGTGAAGAGGCCGGGAGACGTGAGCGTGCGCTGCACTCTGCTGCTGATGCTGGACTACCAGGTGAGGGCGCCACGCAGTCTCACAACAACCATCCAGAAATAGACTTTCCTCTGTTACAACTGTGTGACTAATCCATGCTGTTGTAGTGACAACCTGCAAGCCTCATGTCACTGATAACCACTGCTCCACAGAAACACTACACTGCATTTAAGACGCCCATTTCAAACCTGACATCCATTTCCATGCCGGGGAAAATGCGATAAGGATGTCAGATGTGATGGAGCTGATGTAAAGGCTCCGAGGTGGGTGGTTGCAGAAAGTGTTGTAATGCAATTATATCATCTCCGCAGCCTCCCCAGTTTAAGCTGGACCCTCGCCTGGCTCGTCTGCTTGGCATTCACACTCAGACTCGCTCCTGCATCATCCAGGCCCTCTGGCAGTACGTCAAGACCAACAAGCTGCAGGACTCCCATGACAAGGAGTACATCAACTGTGACAAGTACTTCCAACAGGTATGGGTCTCTCAGGGTGCTACAAATCACACTGCAACTTGCATAAATATTAGTATCAGTGTTGCTGGAATATGATTTTACTTAGAAAACATGAGCAAAATGAAAAATATCTGACCACAGCAGCTTACAAATGACATATGATACACGCTCCACTTTATAAACAAACCAGCCCTCTACAGTCCTGGTTGCATGCAAACTAATGTGCTCTAGATTCCAGTTTTTTAAAAAGTATTTCACCGATTTTCTCACAGTTTTTCTTTTCTTATGTTTCTACAGATCTTTGATTGCCCAAGGCTGAAGTTCTCTGAGATCCCTCAGCGTCTCACCAACCTCCTCCTGCCCCCTGACCCCATCGTCATCAACCATGTTATCAGGTAGATTCCTGTTTTCCTCTTATAAACCTTATCTAACCAGGAAAGACACGTTAAGGTTAAAAATCTCCTTTTCAAGAGTGGCTGTGCAAAGACAGTAATGACATATTTATAAAGAAGAGTTTTTACTGTATGTTTTGCACATGTGCATTGGATATGACGTTCCCCTCTCCTTTGCCATTTGTTTTACACTGTAACAGATATGTAATTTAAATAGCTGTAAATCTTAAACCATAGAATTTTGTTTTCTTAGGGTGACCACCTTTGTTTCAGCTTTTCTTAATAAACAAAAAAAAATTCTTTTATATATATATATATATATATATATATTTAAATTAACTTAATTCCTAAACATAAAATTAGATGTTTTAAGACCAAAATAAACCATTATAAAATTAAATATCGCACCACAAATCAGGCCACTCAACACCGTAAACAGTCTGTGGCAGCAAATGTCTGTACAGTCAAAACCTAATTAATGTTTTTGCAATAGAAACTTACTAATATTCAGGGTTGTTATTATTCACTACAAAATTACACTACACTGCAAGAAAAGAAAAAAAAACATGTAATTAGGGAACAAAAGGTTCGAGGGCTTCATGAATCAGTAATCCACAGACATCAGGAGCTGGTGCTTTCAAGGATTTATTGAAAGGTTTCTTTTCACGCAATGATTTTCTTTAACACATCTCACCTGCCACTTCTGCATAAATGAATATTTTATGGTTCATCCCTATGCTTTGATCTATTTATCTCATTTTCTTTACATTCTTTTTCATTTCTTCCCCCCCGCCAGTGTGGACCCCAATGACCAGAAGAAGACGGCCTGCTATGACATCGACGTGGAGGTGGAAGACCCCCTGAAGAGCCAGATGAGCAGCTTCCTCCTCTCCACCGCCAACCAGCAGGAAATCGCCTCACTCGACAACAAGGTGAGATCACCAGCGTCGCAAAATACACACTCCAAATTGATTTTTATTGTACTTTGATGCTGTATATCACACTGAGGTGATAAGTAAGCTGCCTCGCGGGAGCAGCCATTTTTATTGCATATATTTTTAATAGGAGCTGTTATTTTACTGCAGCAGTTCACTTGCAATAGATTTCACACCCTGTTTTTTTAAACAGGAGCTATTAACGTTTGACCAAGATACATTTTAACTCTTCAGCTGACATTTTTGTCAACAGCAGTTAGCTCTGGGTGAGCAGGAAGGAAGTGTAGGACAAAGAAGTGGTTCAGAAATACATTCTCTCAAGATGCAATTTTACCTGTTTCAGTGCGACATATTCACAAATACTTGATGATGTATGATTGATGCGTTTTTGTTTTTTTTAATGACTAGATATGGAGTATATTTTCCTCCTCGGTCACACAGATGTATTGTATGAAAAAAAGCTTGTGCGGTTGCAAATGCATGTTTCAGAATTGCCTGCATTGAAAGGTCATGAGAATCTATATTTACCAGGTTTGTCACCTTTTTCTCTATTGCTCCTGCTAATGTTTACATTCATAAATCCATCATTACTTGTATTATTTAGTATTGCTGTTTGCTTTAGTATCTATGTTTGCTGTTTCTAAATATGCAGTGTATAAAGGTTTTAGTTCTGAGAGTCAGTTCTACTACATTTGGCACAAATATTAGACACACACATACACACACACACATATATATACATAAATTACTTTAGTTGCAATTCTACCTTGTTTGTTTTTTTTGTTACAGCTATATGAATAAAGGAGGCACTGAGATATGTGGGTTTTTTGTTGATGTACAGTGTGTTACTGTTCCTCTTTCAGATCCATGAGACCATCGAGTCCATCAACCAGCTGAAGATCCAGAGGGACTTTATGCTCAGTTTCTCCAGAGATCCCAAGGGCTACATCCAGGACTGGCTCAAATCCCAGAGCCGAGACCTAAAGGTTTGATACCACTGTTTACACTCACACACACTGCCATTCCTCTCATAAGTTAAAGTCCCACTGCAACAACACATTGCTGCCATTATTTTAGATATATTATAGATTCATACCAATGAATGTAAACCAATGAAACTGATGATGGGAGGGTTTATATTCAGTCAATATACCCCATGTTTATCATCTATGATATTAGATGTGATATTAATGCTTGTACCTTCTCTCTGGTTTTAGTTAATGACAGACGTGGTGGGTAACCCTGAGGAGGAGAGGAGGGCGGCGTTTTACCACGAGCCTTGGTCCCAGGAGGCCGTCAGCCGCTATTTCTACTGCAAGGTGATAAAACAGCACCTCTGCATCTTTTGTGCTCTTTCTAAAACATCTGCCTCTGGATGCTCATGTGACACGTTCATGTTTTTCTTTCCCCTTTTTCTGTCCCTGACAGATCCAGCAGAGGAGACAGGAGCTGGAACAGGCCTTAGCTGTCCGCAACACCTAAACCAAGGCCCTCCTGAGTTTCTGCAACTGATTTCAGAGCCGTGTGTGTGTGTGTGTGTGTGTGTCTATGTGTGTGTTTGGGTGTGTGTGTGAGGCCATCGCTGTCGTCTGCTGAGACCTAATACCTCTAAAAGTGTCGGTAACTTTAAAAAACAGCCTTTGTCTTAGCGATTGCAGTGAAATTTCTGAAGTTTGTTCTGAAATTTGAAATTAGAGAGAGGACGTTTTCACAAGACCGCAGCGATGTCCACGTATGGAAGCCAGATCTCGATGCACATAACGCATCCACTGCATATTTGTTCTGTTTTGTGCAGGACCGTGTGGACACACAGCCGTCCCTCAGAGGTCGACCCCCTCGGACCACAAAGATCCTCAGACTCACTGCCCGATAAACAAAACCTCGCCTCTTCATCATTACTCTCCACTTTGTAAATAATGTCACTAGCTAACAACCCCCTCCCCCACACCTCGAGACAAACTCTCAGCCGGCTCGTGCCACTTCCGGAAACTCATCTCACAGTCTGCCGCTGTGTCTGACAGAAATGTACATGACGTAACCCCATGTCAGTCAGTCCTCACAGCGCTCTTCATAGTTTATGTTTTCCAACTCTTTATAAAACTGTTGTATTTTTTGGGGGGTGGGTGACTGTACGTGTGACTGTGTGTGTGTTTTCATTTGTTCTCATTAGGAGAGTGTTTTTGAAAGACTGATTAATTACACCAGCAAAGTCGAGATTACAGTGTGGCACATTGGGCAGTTGCAGGGAATCGATGTTATCTATAAACCTGAGGTGTGGATTTCACTCATTTTCAGGTTTGAGTGAATCAATTGGATGACTGCCAATGTGTCTCACTTCGCCAGTAAACTGATCTGTTTTCTTTTTACAGTAATTCCTACGACAGTATTAGCTAAGTTAACAGAAGTAAAGTATTATCACATTAACAGCTCCATGTCTGTTCATAGCAAGAGTAGTGTTTTAATGAAGGAGAAAACAAGTGTTGATCATCATCATAATAGCTTTTCTTCCCCAATCATAGCAAAATGACAAATATGCCTATACATGTTGAGACCTGTTGACTGATTTGTTTTCGTCAGAGTCGCTCACTGCCTCTTCCTTGTGTAGTGTTTAGCCAGTAAATGTTTTGAAGGTGTTACCAAAGGTTGCAACAAGAAGAAGAGAACATGATCACTGAAACAGAAATGGGCAAAAATCCTGATCTGGGTTTAATAGAAATTGCAGAAAAAAATCCTATTCGATGGGATGGGTTTAACAAATCCAAACAATTTGGGTCATTTCAGAGAGAATTTAATCCCAAATGCTTTCCTCTGTAGCCAATTGGGCCTCAAGTTCTCTTAAATAAACTCTAAGACTATTATTGCGATAAACACTTAAGCCCAGGTTTGGAGAGCTTTGTCCATTTCTACACTTTTTATGTTACATGAAGAAGAAAAATTAAGTTTTTTTCTTTTCTAGAGATGTGAATGTAAATATGTTTTTCCCCTTTAAGAGGGCCAACTGTACAGTATACGACAGACTATTTGTGTGTGTTTGTTTTTTGGGGGGTGGGGGGTAGGGGAGGTTGGGGGTGGGTGAGTTACATGGTGCAGTATGGGAGCTCCATGCGTTTTGAATTAGTAGAGCAGGAATGTTAGTGTTCCTCTGTGTCCTATCTCGGGTTGGGGTGGTTTATTTTAGGTCCATCTCGTATCTATCGTGGGAGCTAGAAGCTGCAACAAAGAGAGACCTCCTTCACTTTCAATCTCAGTAGCTGTAACACATGATATAATCTGCACCCATCTCATTTTACACTTTTTTTTAATGACACTTGACTTGTATGTATATGTTGTACTGTCAGATGGAGGATTTTTTTTTTTCTCAGCAGTCAGTTTCTAGCTGGAACCTTCTCTGGGTTTCTTTGCACTGTGCTGTAACTTTTTTGTCGGGACTCTCTTCGTCATGGGTGAGACCCTCTTTTATTATCCCAGCATACACAAAAAGTGATTGGATGATTTCACGATGACCTATGCATGCTCCAAGGACGTTAATTAATACATCTGATGAGACGGTATGTGTAAATAGAAAAAGCTGGCATAGCAGTCTGTGTGAAGAGCAACAGACTTGTCACATTTGTTGAAATGCCTTCTGGAAACTTTTTTGCCAAAAATGATATGCCCTACCAGCAACTAACTGTAGGTGTGATTTTTCTGATCCGTGTTTTTGTTACTAGGACTAAGTTATATTAACTGCACTCATTAGAGGAGAAACAGTAGTCATTGGTAGTATCTTAGTCCTGTGTCTGACCCAGAGTGATTTTTCTTTGTATGGCCAGGGCATTCACTTTGTCGTCACTGAATCACTAGCACCCTCTTGTGGAGGAAACACGAAGCCGCAGCTCCTCCTCAGCTGTGAGCAGCACAGTGCCAGAGTATCTGACAAAATGTTAACAGACTACTGCGTCTCCCGTTACTAAACCCTGGCATACTGTTGACATGTCTGTCCCACTCCCTGCATGTGTTTCTGAAGAGCGGGAACTGCTCTTTCTCTCTGTTTACACTGTCGTCAGAGGGTCACCGACAGGAAGATTATAGTATACATAATACTGTATATCTGTAAAGAGCAAAACTTGTTTGGTGATTACATTCTACAAAAACAGAAAAAAGGGAAAACAGCTGTGACATTGCGAGACAGCCTGGATGTAAATAAAGAAGCGCTTGCCAAAGTTTGTAAATGCCATGATATCTGAAGTGTCTTTTTGTCACTTTTATGACTGATTTTTTATGTGCAGACACCTTCCTGTGCACAACAACAGATTACAGAAACTTCACTCAGACCTCAGGTGTCCTCTAAAGGAACATAATGTGATTAATTTCTTGTGCTTTGCTGCAAAAATTTGCATATTAATGTCCTGTAGTGAACCGACCTTCTCAAAGCTACAGAGTAACAGAAAAGTGCTATTTATTTAGTCAACTCAGCAAAGAGTTAAGATGTTAGAATAGTAAGAAATAGTCCTTTAAGGTCACTGCCACTGCCTCGCTGTTTAATTTCTATTTTGAAGTGATGATTCTGCATACTGTGGAAATATTTTCAAGGAATCAGTGATAATATATGTACAATCTAGAGTTTATGCACAGTATAGGTTACAGTATGTAAGCTGCTTTTTGAAAAGGCCATCTCAAAGTGACCTTTTATCAATATATGAAGACACCTAGCTAAAAAGAAAGGAGCCATATTCTCATAGGAGAAGTGTTTTTACTGCATAACTAATATGACTTCATAAATAATGCTGTGTGTTTTGCTGCAGTTAACACAAATTTATATTTGATGAGTCATTTTCCAGGGAAAATCTTTTAAGATTTTAGCTTTTAAGCTTTTTCTCTCATGTTTTCAAAGTTTAACCTTTGTCCCCCGAGATGTTCTCCTATTTATCAAGTGTAGCTGCACAAATGAAGTGTGTTTTAAGGTTAAGAGTACCACTTCAGAACAGCTTCTCTTATTCTTTCCCTTTAGTGTATACAGTTCGTAGTAAAGGATAAACATAAAAATCATAAAGCTAATGGAGAAGTCTTTCCCTACTCAGTTCTTGTCTCAATCTTGTCATTTTGGCTTTGCTTGGATCTCTACAGTGTATCTGGAGGTTGATGTTAATGGCTAAATTTGACTTTTATTTAGTCATAGTACTGTTAAAGACTGAGTTCATGTTTACCCTGTCATTAAAACAACATGTCTTCAACCTGTCTGCAATGACAGGGAGTCCAACCCACCTGGACTCCATAATTACAAGGATAAACCTGATTTTAAAAAACAGGTAATGTGCCTTGTACTCAAATGCCCCTTCTGATAAACACATCTTCACCATCCCAACCACAGCAGGCATTCAAAATGAAGGTTTTACTCATTTCCAATTCTTGCTTGCAGCTTTAAAGTTGCACTATCCAATTATGCAGATAACTGCGCACTCTAGCTACATTACGCTTCTTTAAAAGCACACTCACACTCTGAGTGTTGGGTTTTGCACTCAAGCTCATCGGGTGGGTTAGATTTTCTGCATGAGCGAGGCGTTGGTTGGAGGTGGCAGACAGGCGTTTTATTGTTCACTGACCTCACTGTGAGGAAACAGGTGGAGGCCTTTCCACTGTGAGTTTGCAGCAGTGCTGTAAATGCTGACTGCAGAAAGAGCCTCTTTCACTGCTGCTGCTGCTGCTCCTCCGCTGTTCTCCACGGCCGACAAGCCTCACATGGAGAAGTTAGGGGGGTGGCGGTGGGGGTCTCACCCTTTCAGAAAGGTGGAGGAGGAGGGAGGGAGGGAGGAAAGGGCAGTGTGAAGCGAGCCCATTCAGCCTGTTCAACCATCTCGCTGTGAAGGTTAACCACCCACACCACGGCAGGTCTTGGCTAGGTAGACATGACCCTCCCTCTGGGCACTGGGTTCATTTCTCTCCCCAAAGACATATGTGTACAGAATACTCGCCAAAAAGCCCAGGGAGGCCCAGGCAGGGGTGGAGGATTACTGACTTAATGTGAAGAGACGAGGCGGGGCGGGCTGCTTTTCGGAACAAACTGTTCACTGCCTTCGGGCTCTGCAGTGAAGCTTTCAGGCAAACTGGAAAGACTACGACATGTATCACTCTGAATATGAGCGCTCCATCACTAGAGACTGCAGGATTTTTCTGCCATATTGCCTTTTTTTCAGCTCTGCCAAGCAGATAACATACACCTCCAGGAGTAACTGCTCAAGCATGCTGCAAACAGACCCTATTAACAGTTGTCTTTTTGTCTAATGAGACATTCTTTTCACACGCTCTCAGCTTTACGAATGAAGAAACAACTCACAGCAGAAATATCACTCTTTAATACCTCTTTAAAAAAAGGACATATCTTAAAAGAAAAGGCAGCCAACGGCTTCAGCTTGCTCCAGTATTATTTTAAATATCTCCACATAGGAAGACTTATGGCTCAAGTTTTTTCTCAATTAATTATTAACAATAAAGGCTGTTGTTCTTTTATTATTTCGAGACAGATATTCATATATTTAATGGAGTATAAATATTCTTCCTCAGATCCTATAAGAATACGTCAACGTCAGGATTACAAGTAACAGCTCCTTTGTATTCTGTGAATGTCTGTAGTCCACGTTCAGGGGGTTGTGTAAGAAGACTTGTGACTCATAATTCGTCTAGACGTGACAGATTCAAAGATAAAGACTCAAAAGTCAGAAGTAGTTGTAGGTACTGAGCAGATTTTCAGCTGGAGGATACAAGATGTTGCTGTTTTTTAAGCAGATCCTCACCTCTTTCTGCCAGATACAAGGGTGTCAGTGTATGATGACAGAAGTACCATGTAACAATTCACATTATTCTGCGTGAGAATCCTTTAGTCCAGGCAGTATGTGTGTGTGAGGTTTCAACGCTCTCAGAGTACCAAAGATCCAGATTGACTCTAGGTGCTGTTGGCTTGCTCTTGTTCAAAGAGAGCCATGGCTAGATGCGAGCGGGACCCGAGACCCTCCAGGTTGCTGAGCACGCAGCGGTGGTAGATATCCTCGCTGAACCTCGGGTTGCACGCTCGCCGCACGTATTTCTGGATAAGCGCCGGCTCCACAGCTCTGAACACGTGCAAGCCTGAGTAGCGGACAAATATGTCGTACACGTCCATGCTCTCCAGCAGCTCCTCGTTGTCCAAGATGTCAGCAGCCATCTTGGTCCGAGCGGTCATGTAGTCCGCGTTGTAAAAGCACGCCTCGTCGAAGACGTGGCGGTCAAAGTGGCCGTCTCGCAGGGACTCGGAGGAGAAAGAGGAGGAGGCGGCAGAGGGCTGCTGGTCGCGGTAGACAACGGCGGGGCTGTACTCTTGGAAGTGGATGGGGAAGAAGACTTGCCAGTTGCTGATAGCGTTCATTCGGCAGCGGTTCAGGAAGTCAGCGTTGACTTCTGTCCACACGCTGGACAGGAAAAACAGTGTGTCCACCGGATGCTTCTTAGAGATGATGTCCATCAGCTTGACCTGTGAGGGCACCTCCGTCTTCACGCTGATCCAGGGAATCTTCACATCTCCGTAGCGTTTCTCCACCTCCCCAATCATGGCCTTGATGCCGGCGAACACGTCAGTCTGGCTGACCCGCTGTGCGTCAAATGGATCATATATGAACAAGAAAGTGAGTAAAACATTATCATGGGTGTCAAGAGTGTTCATCACATACATGTCAAGGAAGTTGCTGACATAGTCCTGATCCTGGGCAGTGACAGGTAGGATGACCTGCACCCGTGTCGCCTCTGTCACATAAGGCATGGGGATAATCTCAACGGCGCTGAGAGGTCGCAACAGGTTGACCCGTTTTACAATGACTTGACTGTGGCCTTTCTGGGTGTAGGCCTCCAGCGCAAGGTCCAACATGTACTCCATTCCGCGCGTGGGATCAAAGCGGCGGTAGCCATTGAGCAGACGGCGTTTACGGAAGCGCAGCTGGGGCTGGTAACGCTCGTTCAGGCGCTCCACTGCGATCTCCAGGACCGCGCTTACGTCGGCTCGGTCCGCCCCTCTCATCTCACACTTCGGGGAGCTGTCGACGCACGAGTAAATATGCTCTTCTGTGAAGTACTCCCAGTTTATAACCTCAAAACGGGTTCTTGGTTTGAAGGGGGGGTTGATGCCTATTGGCCACGTGACTCCAGCTTTTCCTTCTGGTGTCAGGTCACTCAGGTTGCTGATCTGCATCTGAGGAGCACACACAAAAATCTGTCAAAGCTAGATCCATTTAAATTAAACATGTCAATACTTTGTAAACATTTGCCTTCATGACATATTTGACTGCTCTGTGGTGTAAGAGATTAATTAAAGTCAAGTCAAAACAGCCTTAACTAACGATTGTTAGCAGCTTCTTTAATTACACAATAAGGTTTCTCAGGGAGATCATAATTCATAATAAGAAGACACTGGAATGTAACATTTCATGTCCCAGCAAAACACCCTACCCCTTTTCTTGGCTTTCTAATATGTATAGATATTCAAAATGCGGGTGTGGTGCAGAGCAGAACAAACAACACTCTTTGACACAGACCTCATCAGTTTAGCAGCTCACTGGATGCACTCCCATCAGATAAGTTGTTTATAGATGTGAAAAAGCACTGTTACAAACCTGGAGCTGTTGGATCTGGAGGTAAGTCCATTCCAGCTCGATCTGGCTGAAGCGTTTGTGGAGGCGGTACATGAGATTAGGCTCCGATACAGGATGGACTGTGAAGGCATTTTTAAACTGGGCGCTGTCTTCACGCTCCGGATCCGCGTTTTTCCCGAGTTCAAAGTAGCGATAGGTCATCTCCTGTCAGCAGCACAGACATTGAGAAAGAAAAGAAGCATCAGAATGGGCATTCTGCCTATAAAACAGTGTCAGAAAATTGACAAATTGACAAAACTACACTTTTTTTTGATCATTTCTATGCACATTTCTGTATGTTTTTTGTACCTGGTGCACCTCCACACAGCTGAGACCCAGGTAGTCAATAATGCAGCGGCCCAGCCACTCATCAGGTCTCACACTGAGGATATCATTACGGCAGGTGTCAAGATGCGGCTGCAGACGGGCCAGCAGACTGCGAGACAGCAGATAGCCGTAACCCCCGTGGCAGTAGCGTGCCTTCTCCTCCCCGCCGATGAACTCCTCCGCCCTGCCCATGTACAGGTCCTGCCCTGCGCTGAGGTGGCCCACCAGCTCAGACAGACGATCTGCCTGCATGTAGGTGTCGTCCTGGGCTAAGAGGAACCAGTCGTAGTCCGAGCCGTAGTGCTGGTGGAGGTGGCGCACCGTCTCATACATCAGCCATACAGGGCGATCGTCGCCGTGGGCTACCACAGTCATGCCGTGTGGCACCTTGGGGCTGCGCAGGCCCGTGAAGAAAAAGGTGCGGTGGAAGTGGTGGGCGACAGTGCGGTTCACGGCCACGGCCAGAGTGTTCAGGGTGGCCCGAGAGGTCAGCACCCCCACCAGCAGTCGCTCTCTGATGCCCAGCTCAGTGTGGATGTATCGAGTTCTGGAGAGGTGGAGATGAGAAAATCAAAAACACACTCAAACTCATTCACAAGGTTTTACATTGCATATCATTAAAAGCTAAACCTTCTGGGCTATTTCCAGTCAATAATCAGCTGAAGGATTTTAATGTAAGCAGAAGAAAGATGATAAAATCTTTTGCTTTTATGGATGAATAAATCCCCACTTTCACATCTGAGCTGCTGTACATTATACAGATTTAACTGATGTAACACATAGGGAGGCTATACTGTGTATCCCAGTCTGGGCATTTAGATTATTGCAGAAGAGAGTTAATATAAGCCTATTAAAGGGAGAATGAACAAATAAAAATCTCCTGGAATAAAATCATTTCCAGTCCATTTAACAAAACTCTGCTGGGAAAAAAGTAACTGGCTGACACAGACTTTTCTCACAGTTCTTTGCTTTCATTTGAGGCATGAGTCATTACTTCTACACCCACCTGAGGACCTTCTTGTGTGGCTTGTTTGGGTCTTTGTGATAGGGAATTATATGCGGAGTGAAGTCTTCATCTCCATCCCTAGGGACTCTCTGGTTATCTCCCCTGCCCAGGAAAAGTCTCCCATTGCCCAGTTCGTCCCTACAGGAGTCATCGGTGTCCCCCTGCGTCCAGGACACCATCAAAAGACTCAGACTGCATCCCAGAGACAGCCCGAGGATAAGGGGCAAAGCAGGCCTGAACAGGGCCAAAAACGAGGAGAGACGCATATCTGGCAGTTATGAGCTACACTTAATGAGGCTGGTCTGGAAAAAATTACTAGCTACAGTGTACAGGGCATTTGAAGTTGTGCCAGGTTTCCTGCCCTATCTTAACACGCTTTAGTCATAAATGAGCCTGTGTAAGGAGAAACTGACATATTATCACTGACAAAAAAAATCTTGAATGTAACATACTGTCTTTTTCCTCAGTCTCATCCGGTGAGACAGTCGTAATAAAGTTTCTATCCAGTAAAGAGTGTATTTGAATGTTACTCCCTACAGCACTCAAGTAAACGCCAGTTTCATCTTTAGCCTCATATTTGAAGATGCTAAATTGTAAACGCGACGCTACATTACTACAAACTAGTTGAAAGAATAACTAATTGCAAATAGCCGGACACCATTAATGTTTAATGCGACTTTATCTAACAAACCAAGCTGGTTATGTTAGTGACCGTCATTTAAACTGTGTAACCTTACTCTGGGCGTACATTGCCTTTTGAGGTAACGTTATCTTAATTAGCTACACAAATTTTGACAACCGTTAACGCTAACAGCTACTTCTAAAGTAAGCTAACTAATGTAGCTACAGACGCGATGTGTCACCAGGTAAGGGCTGACCGTTTGAGTTTACGTTTATCTAGTTAATCGATCATTTAAAAAAAACATCGAAAGTGAGACAGACCCAGAAGTTTTTTTTGGATCGCCTCATCTGAAACTGTAACCCCAACAGTGCAACAGCAACGTTGTGTGTCGGAGAAACAAAACATCAAAGAACAAGCTAGCATGCTAGCATCGCGTCCCGTTGTTTTAGTGCAGATATGTCGCTTCTCGATCCATCTCCACGAACACCGACTTCAAGGCATAGATCCCACTTTTCGTCGTCGATGCAGGTAAAAGCCGTCAAGCGGAGCCGTACACACGTCCTCCATTTTCTTCAGTTTCTTTTACTTCCTCAAAATGTTTAGTGCCACATGCACAGAGTAGAAATAACGTCGCTCTCACGTCGGTTTCCCCCTCATCATTACTGACTGAGCCTGTGCTGCTGCAGCATCACCTCTGACTGACTCATGGGACTTGAGCCTGTGCGATAAGAATCGATTACAAATACAACACTCAGGGCCATAACTGGAAAATATCATATTTCTGTGAACGTGTATGATTATTATGTATGAGTAGGCGTGTGTCAACATATGGATCTTTAATATCATGGATGGATTAACCTCTTAAGGGGCCACGGGGCAGAGATTTATTTTTGGGTCCCATTGACCACCACTACACATGGTAGTTTCATTATTTCTCCAGAACCCAGAAACTAACCAGTACAGTACTCAATTAGTTGATTGACAGGTTTAGTTTTTAGTGGTTTTCTCAGCTTTATTTATTTTATTATATTTTTATTTGAATGAGTTAACTGGGGCCTTGGGGAATCTCAGTGAGCAATTTTCATTATTTTCTGGCATTTTGCACCCTAAACAATCCATCAACTATTAAAGAAAATGATGGCCAGACTTATTTATAATTAAAATAATTGTTAGTTGCAGGCTTAACACTCCATGCTTGAAGTTTGATTTAAAAAAAAAACACTTTACTTTCTATGGTTTAATATGATCTCCCACTTGACTGGTCATTGTTCTCATGTAATTTAGGAATACTCTGGGTCGACAACCATGTGTTTGTGTATGTTTGGTACTACTGTACAGGTTTATGTATATTGTATTATTTTGTATAGTCTGCTTTATGTCTCTGCCCAGGGGCCCATTGTCTCATGAAAAAAATTGAAGTTAATCTGGTTTGTACACCCAATTTATATGGAGTAAACCCCAGTTTTATGGCAATGTGAAAAAAAACCTTATCACAGTTAAATTACAGTTAAACCTGAGTAAGATGGCCGTCCATCCACCACACCACTGCCTTTTTATTTAATTGACAGACTTATTAACTGACATTATATTTAGTCCATGCAAATCGTCATATTATTTAACCCATTTATGAAATAAATCTTGTACTAATTTGGGATTAATGGACGTTTTACTGCAGTCCCACGAGAAGGGGAGGGTTCGTGTATTTTCACCGCCCTTCTTGGCCATATATGGTCCGTCTGGCGGTTTGGCGAGCGGCTACATCCACCCGGCGAAAAGTGGACACGAGACGTCGGTGTGCTCCGGAGACCAGTAACACATTATCCAGGTAAGAGAGGCATTAACGGCGTCTGACAACTACGATTCAAATGGGTAACATACAGAGGTCACCGTTAAAAGAAATGTGGGCTTGAAAACCGTTAATTATCCACCGAATTAGCCGCCTTCGGAGCTTGTCGTAGCTAGTTGGGCCTTGCGTCAAGTTAGCATCAGCGGCTCAGGCCTGTTAATTGTAGCTAGCTGCCGTTGTTAGCTTAGCTAGGAGGCTAACAGTCAGCGGGCGTTTAGTCAAAATTAATATAATATGTCTCTCATGTGTGACACTTGGGGACAAACCGCTGACCCTGTTGTCTGAGTATTATCGTGGAGTAATAACTCCTAAGTGACAAAATGTGCCGTTAATGTTAGCGGCATCAGCTACCTTTAGCTGCTAACAGCTGAGCTACCAGGCTTCATAGTGTGAAGAGACCAACGTGCGAGCAGGTGGGACTGAAAGGAACTAAAATGCGGTCTTGGTTAGCAATGCCACCATCATCATCACAGCTCTTCAGGCTGTACCGTTAACCATGTTGGGCCTTTTCTATTAACGGCTGTCCTTAATTACAATCAGCTGTAAGTGGAATTTACACCGGCGCATTTTTGACGCTGCCTGACCGGCAAGTGTCCCTCTTACGACACCTCTTGTGAGCGATTAGTCATATTTATCCTGATTCATACTCTGATCATATCTGACTGATAAAATGAAAGAAATTCCGAAACTGAGCAACTGAGAATCTGGATACACTGATGTTTTTCCTGACATAATATGGAGTAAGATGGTTGATCTGTATGTGTGCTTTATTCCCCCTTTTTATTTTTAACTCTTGAACAGCTTTGCACAACCATGCCATCCGACTTAGCCAAGAAGAAGGCAGCAAAGAAGAAGGAGGCTGCCAAAGCCCGCCAGCGTACCAAGAAACCCGATGAGGTAAATGGGGAGAGTGAACAAACAGAACAACAAGAGACCCAGCGTAACGGAGCCGAGAGCAATGGTGAGAGGAGGACTGATCTCTGAATTAATCTTACCATTATAGGCTTGGTTGTGGTTAACCATCATTCCTGAGACACACTGTGGCACTGACATAATGTACATGTCTCAGAATTTGACAGTAAACCACATTTGAACCTGTCATTCTGTTTGACAAGTAGTTAACAAGGTTTTGTTTTGACAGGTATTGCCAGTTTGACTAAAGAGCTAGATGAGTTCGAGCTGCGGAAGACAGAGGCACGGGCAGTGACGGGTGTCCTGGCCTCGCACCCCAACAGCACTGATGTCCACATTAGCAGCCTGTCGCTCACCTTCCACGGGCAAGAGCTGCTAGCAGACACCAGCCTGGAGCTCAACTCAGGCAGACGCTATGGTCTCATCGGACTTAACGGCACAGGTAAGTGGTTCCTCCTGGCACACAATGCTTTTAGTCAGGGCTATTTCCATTCACAGATCTGTTTTAGGTACAGAGAAGGCTACACAGTCTCCCCTGACATGCTGGAACATACAAGAAGAGTAATATTGTCTTAATTAATCTTTCAGGAAAATCCATGCTGTTGTCAGCCATTGGGCATCGCGAGATTCCCATTCCAGAGCACATAGATATTTACCACTTGACCCGGGAGATGGCACCCAGCGACAAGACGGCTCTGCAGTGTGTCATGGAGGTTGATGAACAGAGGATTATGCTGGAGAAGGAGGCAGAGAGACTCGCCCATGAGGACTGTGAGTTGCATTTGATATATCCTGCAATAATAAACTGTACAGGGGAATCACAAAACACAAACAGTCTTACATATACCTATGGGCTGTATTAAAATAAATGGTAATGCATCTCCCTTTCCCTTCATAGCCGAATGTGAGAAGCTGATGGAGCTGTACGAGCGTCTGGAGGAGCTGGATGCAGACAAGGCAGAGATGAGAGCCTCACGGATCCTCCACGGTTTGGGTTTCAGCACTGCTATGCAGCAGAAAAAACTGAAGGACTTCAGTGGTGGATGGAGGATGCGTGTCGCTCTGGCCAGGTAAAGACAAAGGGCTTAGTATTGCACCATTCAGCGACATTGTGTATAAGCTACTTTGTGCCAAGTGCAGCTAAATGTGCTTAGGGCAAAAATGCTTCTTACACCAGCTGACTCTAGCTCAGAATGTTCTGGTGTTGCTGTCAAATCAAGACATTTTCTGGGTGAAACTGGAATCGAACACACAAAAGGTTACACCCATGGAAGAGAAGTAGGCCATATTTGGGCATATTTAAGTCAGCTTTAGAAACAGAAGTAGTTCTGGTAATTACACCTGAATTATCCATTATTTTTACAGAGCCCTGTTTATCAAGCCCTTCATGCTGTTGCTGGATGAGCCCACTAACCACTTGGACCTGGATGCTTGTGTGTGGTTGGAAGAGGAGCTCAAGTCGTAAGTTCACACCCTACTTTACTACTTAAATATTCCAAATTTCTTGTGCTTAGAAAAGGGTATTAATCATCCTGGTTCTTGTCAGGTTCAAGCGAATCCTTGTGCTCATCTCACACTCTCAAGACTTCCTGAACGGTGTGTGCACCAACATCATCCACCTACATCAGAGAAAACTGAAATACTACACGGTAAGAACACTTGGCTGAGCCCACTGCTGGTGCCTTAAAGCGAAATTAAGAAGCACCGTGCCAGAAAGGAAATCAGCCTTAGCATCCCTTGGAAGGTCTTTAAAGTGTCTTGAATGGACTCTGCCATCTGTGAGTTCATCACGCTAAATAAGGAAACTTGGGGGTAGGCTGTTACTAATTATGTGTCTGCATGACGGCCTGTTGGATGACCGTGCAAATCTATTTTTATTTTAAGGGTAACTATGACCAGTATGTGAAGACCAGAGAGGAGCTGGAAGAGAACCAGATGAAGCGCTTCAACTGGGAACAGGACCAGATAGCACACATGAAGGTAAATGGGGGACACCATGTGGTGGAAGGTTTTCACTGCAAGTAATGGGGAAGTTGTAACGGAATTAATACGTTTTTAATTAAATGTAACATTTTCTTTGGAGGAAAAAAGGCAGGGTGCTATTTTATACAATGAATGCCACTATATTTAGTGTGGCTCATGGTTAGGCAACTATGTAGTAACTAAGATGATCATGTGACAGGGTCTGGGCTACCACAAACCCTATAAGTGTTTCCTTTTGTGTTGAGTCGCACAGTCATTTCTACAAACAATCATTATGCTGTTATTATAGTATAATACAGAATCATGACTTGTACTCATTGTACTGTCTATATCCCTTCTCTCATCCAGAATTACATAGCCAGGTTTGGTCACGGCTCTGCAAAACTGGCACGACAGGCACAGAGCAAAGAGAAGACACTGCAGAAGATGGTGGCATCAGGCTTGACTGAACGAGTTGTGAATGACAAGGTACTGTAATGTAGTGGGTTACTGATAGTGGTTTGGAAACTGACAGTTACAGGCCAGCAGTGGTTTTGACCCTGTGATATACATTGGGTGGGGCACATGTACGTTTACTGTCATGATGCTAATACCTCCTCTGTCCTCCACAGACTCTGTCATTTTATTTTCCTCCCTGTGGGAAGATTCCTCCTCCGGTTATCATGGTTCAGAACGTGAGCTTCAAGTACAGTGACAACACAGTGAGTATAGTTAATACTGCAGCATGGACAGAGCTTTGTTCACTGAATTATGGATTTATTTCTCAGTCTTACTCATGTGTTCTTGTTTCCTGCAGCCACACATATATAAAAACCTGGAGTTTGGTATTGACTTGGATACACGAGTGGCTCTGGTGGGGCCCAATGGAGCAGGGAAGTCCACACTGCTTAAGCTGCTGATGGGAGAGGTTGGTACAGTGTAGTTCCCCAGTGTCCTGCAACAACTTGCAGTTGTTTTCAGAGTTTTAAAGTTTGATATATTTCTCTTTTTAGCTCCTACCCACCGACGGCATGATCCGCAAACATTCTCACGTCAAAATCGGCAGATATCACCAGGTAAGACTCACGTTAAAGTTCAGTCTGAATCAAGATTCAAATTTCATGGTATGGCCTTTATTATGAAGTAGCTTGTACAGTAAAATTAAATTCTCCTATGTTTCTTTGTGTTACAGCATCTGACAGAGCAGCTGGAGCTGGACCTGTCTCCTCTGGAGTACATGATGAAGTGTTTCCCTGAGATCAAAGAAAAGGAGGAGATGAGGAAGATCATCGGTCGCTACGGCCTGACGGGAAAACAGCAGGTGGGAATGAGATTTTTCCAGAGGATGCTAAATGGCAAACTTTAGTCCATGTTTTTTTTCTCTCTCTCTCTCTCGGCATGCAGTTGTCTCTAAATTGCCACCTGAATTGTCTTCCAGGTCAGTCCAATCAGGAACCTGTCAGATGGTCAGAAGTGCCGGGTGTGTTTTGCCTGGCTGGCCTGGCAGAACCCTCACATGTTGTTCCTTGATGAGCCCACCAATCACCTGGATATCGAGACTATTGATGCATTAGCAGAGGCAGTCAACGAGTTTGAGGGTGGCATGATGCTAGTTAGCCACGACTTCAGGCTAATTCAGCAGGTATGTTTCATGTGGATTCATTTAATATTTTGTTAGAAACACAAGGTTTTAAGCTAGCCAGTTGTAGCTAGTACCTCTAATCTTCATCTTTTCTTCCAGGTGGCTCAGGAGATCTGGGTGTGTGAGAATCAAACCATCACAAAGTGGAATAGAGACATCCTGGCATATAAGGAGCACTTGAAATCTAAGATCGAAAAGCAGCAAGCGCATGACATCTAAGGCAACATCACACCCTGAGCCACTCCTTTTCTCCTGCATCATGCATTTGACCTGTGAGCTCCTGAAGGAGACGAGCAGGGTTTGCGTTGCAGGAAATGTCCTAACAAGAAGAACTGAAACAATCTCTTATGCATCTTATTGGACACGTCTCTTGTACATGTCGTACTGTATTTCCATTGCGGTTTGACAGTGCTGCACCGTGCTGAACCCGACCCAATCTCTCCTCTCCCCTCACCTCAGGCTGCACTCTGATTGGCTGATTCACCTGAAGCATCTCAGTGCATTTTGGAATGCATTCCATTGTGCTGTCTTCATAGAAAAGTTTTATTTTTCCAAATGTTCTGTTTTATCCCAACATGTATGCAGCAGCTTTTAGGTCATATTTTATGATATTTAAAAGTTGACTTTTTTTCCGTGTAAAAGCAGTTCTGCCTTATTTAACAATGTAATGCAATAAAGGTTTGTCTGAATAAACAGAACATAAAAACAGCATATTTAGATTGAGAAGACTTTATTATTCATTTTAAACTTCATGAATACAGTGCTTGTATCCACAAATCAAAAGCTTTTAGGGAAAATAAACTATTTTACATCTCTGTAAACAAGAGGAAAAAACTTAGTGATAAGAAGTTGCTTTGGATTCTGACTTGGTGAGCCCCATGGCTGCATAGATCCTGTCTCCTATTAAAGCCACTAAACTACACTGTGTGTATGCTGCTCACCCAGTTTTCCAGGTAACTAAAAATGGCTAAGCTGTCCAAAAAAATAACAGCATTTCTTGGCAAACCAAAATTAATAAAAGAAGGTCAACGAAAGCCACTTATAAAACATCAACTGAGGCCAGAGCATCTCCAGGATGCAGTTAAAAGAAATTAATTCTAAGTTTTCACCATTCATACAAGTGTGATTCCAAAAGTCATAGAATCATAATGATGATAATCTAAAGCCGCTTACAACAGCTGTGTTCAGGTAAAACTGGAATGGAAATGTGGTGTTGGGCATTCATCCATTTAATGGCAAACACATCCAAAACTTCTTGGTCAATCTGAAGCTACTTGTAAACTAACAGCAGCCAACATCTTTTAACTTTCTTCACCAGAGCTTATTGTGTTATGGTGTTAAACTGAAAATTAAGATTATCATCATTGAGCTGATGCTGTCAGCTCATCAGCAGGCCTTCAATAGTGTGTGTTTGTTTTGCCAGCAGCAATTACTTTCAGGTAAATCCAATATGAAATGAATACAGCTCAAAATTCAATGTTAGTTCCACTACTAAAAGTGACAAAATGATGATTGGAAGACATTATCTGCCTTCACATTCTTCCAAAACACCTTCAACAACCACATTTGGTTAAATTGACAATTAAGTTGTCATTTACTTTCTAGTCATTATGTTAGTCATTACAGTCTGAAAATACATGCTGTGTTATACGTTACATTTCCAACATAAAGTATATTTCTGCCAGTCGGCTCAACAAGTGCCAACCAGGAGAAACGCAGTCTCTCCAACCTATAAGGCTGCACATAAAGCTTTAAAGCTATAAAGTTTGTCAGAAGGACAAAGGGCTGCAGTGTATGCAAGTAAATACTGGTTGATTCTACATATGTAAACGTTATAAACACAAGGCTCCCGTTCAAGATTTCAATTTAGCGTGCGTGATTGACAGATTAGTGGCACTAGCTGCAATTGAAACAGTGCATGTTGAAGGAGTGTTTCGGTTACGCTGTTTCCAGGTGTGTTTCCTGGTGGCAGCATGTTTCAGGGGCTATAACAGGACAGCAGGAGTCGGAGGCGTGCTCAGGTAAATAACGCATGGACCGGCCGGAGGTACGAACGCTCACTGGGCCTCCCACTCCTCGTCTGACACCTCGTCGGGGGGTATGGCGCGGGTGTTGCTGGCCCGAATGCTGCTGATGTTGGTGAAAGAGAGGAGGTTCGCGATACCCATCAGACTCACGCCGGTGCCGTCCAGGTTCACCTGAGCCAGGCGCATGTGTTTCAGAAACTTCAGACCTGAGGAAGATACATAAACATACACTGATATTCATCCAAGCGAGCGAAAGGTCGAGTCAGATAAATAAAAGGCCAGTGGGTGCAGTGTGTGACCTTACCATGGTCTGTGATCCGTGTGCGGCTGAGATTAAGCTTAACAAGCTGATTGCAACGGATCAGACCTCTCCTCACTACTGTGTCCCCCACCTGAGTGCTGGCTAACCCCAACACCTAAAAAACAGAAAATCCTTGAATTTTAATGACCAGGGTAACCCAGGGTTAGAACAGAACCAGTGTTAAAGGTGATATACTATGAGTTAAAGAATCCCACGCTCAGTCAAACAGACAGATTCCACCAGTGGAGTCACCTGGAGATGCGGCAGACAGACGATGAGTTCAGCCACGCCTCGGCTTGTGACCGCTGTCCGGTCCAAACACAGCTCCTGCAGCTCCTGCAGGCCGCGCAGAGAGGGAAGCCCTGCATCTGTCACCTGAGTGTTGCTGAGTGACAGCTTCTTCAGCCTACACAGAATATACACGATATTCTTGTCAACATCCCTGTTGTAGAAGTACTCAAAGAATTGTTTGGCTGTTATATGTAAGGTACAGTATTGTATGGTAGAGAATAAGAGTATGAGAATGACCTGGTCATGGTGGAGAGCTGTTTGACTCCCTGGTCTGTGACTTGTGTGTAGTCTGTCAAGTCCAGCTCCAAAAGCAGAGACAGGGTAGAGAGGTGTGACAGCCCAGTGTTGTTCACAGAGTGGCGTCCAGGGAGGGTGAGGTGAGTCAACTTTAGACCTAAGAGGAAAATAGAAACCTTTACTAAGAGTTTAATCCGACAGACTTGGATCATTTTGATTCACTCCCCAGTTACTCACCTGAGATGATCTGCAGGGCATGATTGCCATCAGCGACGGGAATTCCCGCCAAACTGAGGGAAGACAGGGCAGGGAGGGTGGCGAGGTGCTTCAGTGACACCTCCGTCACACCTGTCCCATCCAGGTTGAGAGTCTGCAGGCTGGACAGCTCTGCTAAAGCTGAGACATCCTCAACCTGGGAAAAGACACACAGTGTTAATAGCTGTTACTCAAGCTCACACTGCAACAAAAATGGTGGCATGGACTGTGCCAGTAGAGCTCAAGTACCTTAGTCTGCTTGATGCTGAGAAGTCGCAGCTGTGGCACACAGGTGGGAAGGACTACCATCGTAGCTTCTGTCACTGCCGTCTGGTTCAGGCTGAGCTGAGAGAGGCAGGACGGAGCCGACTGGAGGTACAGCACCATCCCAGCATCGGTCACTTTGGTCTGGTCCAGTGACAGGAAACACAGACTCTTCAAACCTTGAAAACAGGAGAAGAGGAAAAGTACTTCAGTACATGAGAAAATCAGAAAGGCAAAACCTCATTTAACACTAAATACCAGTACTTAACACAGAGCAGCTTAACATTCAGAACTTGGCATTCTTGCACGTAACTGTAATTGCCGGTAAAGTGGTGTTACATAATGTGTTATCCCCATATAATAACAGTCTGAGCCTTGTTCACAAGACTGTTTGTGGGAAGCCCAACCTCTGATATGCTGCAGACAGGAGTCAGTCAGTTTGCTGCAGGAAGCGAGGTTGAGATACTGGAGTTTGACCAGGCTGGACAGGATCGACAGACCAGAGTCTAGACGGGACAAGTTCAGGAGATTAACATGGAGCCCAGACATTGACTAGACTTGTTGTAAAAGTAAAACAAAAGCAAACAGCTTAGAAACTACATCCTTCGATAAAACTTTATACCAGTGATGAGAGGTGAGTTGACGAGACTCAGATGCTTCAGCGCTGTAAAGGCCCTTAACTGCCGCAGGAGCTCATTGGTGGAGTAAGGGTAGCAGTTAAGAACAAATTTCTGCAATGGGCAGCCGAAGAAGAGCTCCAGGGTGCGTGGACGAAGGAGCCTTTCCCGGGACATGTAGTTGAGCAGAAGCTCTGCTAGCTCTGGGGTCAGGCATGCCAGACTGCTGCTGTACTGCATGCTGGGAGCTGAGAGGGTAAAGACAGAGCCGAGACTGACCGCAGTGAGTAAACAAAACAATGAGACACATTTTCCGGAAAATCTGCAAGTCTTATGACTGGACACTCACCAGTCATGAGGTGCACAGTCGCGCGGATGGCCAAGGCACATAGGGATGGCACGCTGGGTGTCCTGAAGGGTCTTTTAGGCGGTGATGGCTGTCCCTGGGAGGCAGGGAGGTCTTCTTGCTGTGCAGCTCTCTGCACGGCGAGAAGACGCTCCACTGCAGCCTGACCTGCAGCTGCGGGCGCCACCCGGCCTCCTGCATCCTCAGGCTCTGCTGGGTCCTCTGCTGGAGCCTCCCTGAAACATGCACATAACTATCTTTCACACACATATTGCACACGTATATAACATATTTCATGGCTGTATTATGTGAGCAGCTACATACACTGAACTCTAAAATTTTTTTGTCCAGTACTTCAGTTTATGAGCACATACCTTGCTAAGCATTCCCATTTGAGCACTGTCATTGTGAGCATGTTAGCATGCTAACATTACCATTTAGCTTTAGTCTTGTTGTAGGATTCATCTGGATAACATTACAACACTTTATTACTTTATTGTCCACCTAGTTTGAATTTTGTCAGAGCCACGCCCATGCAGTAGTACTTTTCGAATGACTCATTACAACTACAGCAGCCGCCGCACACTTTAAAATCTGTCCCAAGGATGTAGTACCACCTTTAAGTACATTACAGCTCTTACATTATATGCATGCCACTCTGTCTAGACACCCACCTGAGTCGATTTCCTTGCTCTGGCCAGTGGTGCCTGGGCTCAAATCCTCCTCGAATCCTGTTCTCTGGAAAGAAAGGCAGCCTTGGCATTCCTGTGAAAATTACACAAGTGACAACTGTAATCCAATCTAGTTTCACCAAGATGACATTAAAACCAGCCCATGTAGTATATACAAGTTACAAGCCTGTTAATATAAAATCCATCAAGCCTTGCAGTGAAAAAACTAATTTGCAATTGTGAATCCCACACCTCTAATAAGCATCTTTTGCTCTGGATCTTTGATTCTTCTACGACTAGCTTCAACTGTGAATAAGATACTCTTGCTCTTTGGCCCGGCACACATTCAGAATACTATATCACAATCACATGCTCTGCAGAACTGAATATGATTGGTGGACCAGCTGCAAGCACTTAGGGAACTCAGTTCTAACTGGTGGGGCTCAGCAGCTCTGACCCTGTGTACTGTATGTTTGACAAAAAGGGGCATTCACCTACATATTTCCTAATCCTAATCTTTCTTACGTACGACACACATCACTAGGGCAACCGAGAAACTTATGCAATGTACAGCACAAAACTGGATGAACGTGACTCCAACAGCTGAAAGTGAAGGGGCCAGGGTCATCTGTTTCTGACGTGAGAGAACAAAAAGTTCTACATGCATGAAGAAGTGGAGACACGTGGAAACAGGAAGAGGGGAGGAGAAAGGGGGTGGGGGGATAAAGCAAAATGTAGGTCAAGGGAGGGATAAAGTATCTGTTACAACCCCAGAAAAAGGGAGCAGTACCGTTGAGCATGTGAGGTGGTTCTTCCTCTCCTTCTTGTTCCTCATCAATCTCTATGCCAACAGCTTCCTCAGCATTACCAGGGACCAACCTCTGGCCTCGCCCTGTAGAGCACCAGATACGTCTTTCAGTAACTTTTTAAGTAATGTGTAAAAAATATTGAGTTAATTGAGTTGCAAACTGGGAAGAGCTATAATTCCAGAAATAAAAAATCCCAGTCATTGTGTCCATAAACAGTGTTAGGTGACTCATAGTTGGAGCACTTCTGTGGCTTTGAGGGTAATGAACTTTCCCAGTTGAATCATCATATCATCATCATCACAAACATAAAAACTTATGGTGAAAACTTGACAACAACTCCTGATGTGTATTTCAGCAAGAAAAATCCAATCATGACGCTTAAAATTTAGTTAAGTGCGCTGCTAATGGCGAGCAGGAGCCAAACTTAAACATACATACTTACCCCAGAAGTGAGATGGCCCAGAGAATGAAGGACCAACTCCGGGGATCCCTGCATAATTAACTGCCTCTTCCCACAGCTGGTTGGGTAGTGGAGGGGGCAGAAAAGGTTCCTGCTCTCCCGCCCCCTCCGGGACAGGGATATGAGGCTGAGGAGGCACAACGCATGGAGATGGCTCATTCTGTCCTGCCGATGGCTGATCTGCAGGACTCCGTGGATCCTGAGGCGTTTCTGGAGGAGTTGTCTGAATGCACAGTGCGGCATTGGGCGTGAGGCCGAGGGAGTGCAGTGAGCAAGCGAGCTCCGCTTCCCCAAAACGTTTCCGAGGGAAACCCTGGAGGAGGGAGAAGGAGGGCAAGGAGGGGTGACGTCCGGTGATGTGCTCCACGACGGTGCGCAGGGGGGCGTCAGCTGGGAAGCGTTCGCGCATTGACTCGCCGGATGGCAGCCGGATCTGCAGCCGAACACAAAAACATGAGGTGTTAAACACTCATCGCTCTCACACCTGTAATCAGAAAAAGACAGGTTCTTCATAGCCTCACCATGAGGATGCAGTTGTTATCAACATTTGTCTGAATCTTTCCTCCAAGCTTCTGCCCTCCACCAGGAGGAGACGTCTCTGTGGCGGTGCTGGTCTGGCTCTTCTCCTGCAAGCTCCTCCGATCCTCAGCTATCCGCTTTAACACCAACTCACGCTCCTGGCAGCACAAAACAAATCAGACAAGATGTTCTCTTCTCAGATTAAGAATCAGACACTTGGCTTTAAATATTTTGTTCTCTATGTAATAACAAACTGCCAGTGCCGCTGAGTTAGCACTGTTTGGTACCAGAGGTCCTTCTTTTTACTGCTGCTGACCTGTTTCTTTTGTCTTCTCTCTGCTCTGGCTTCTTCAGCAACACGTTGTCTTTCTTGTTCTTCAAAGTCGCTTTTGTCTTGTTTGATGCGCGACTCAACCGGTAGTGGTTCTGGGGACAGGTTGCATGATTGTGATGGTCTCAGCACCAATGAAGGACACGCTGTTAAAAGTCGGAGACGGTCTAATGAGATCATTTTGTGTCAAAAACCATCCATTCCTTTAGGTTATTTTTAACAGTGCATTAATATGATAACAACGTCATTTTTATGGATATTACAGTTGTTTAATACATTCACATTTGACACTAAGCTTAAAAGTAGACAGTCTTTACAAGGCTATATAACTATATTGTATAATCAAAACTGCTTAGTGCCATACCTCTACTATCAGTGGGAGATGTACATGACTCTGAGGTGCTTGCTGCCTCTTTGGGTGGGTTGAAAGCAGAAAATGCAGTTTCAGCTGGCTGTGATGACTGTTTGACCAACCTGTGCCGTGGATACTGACCCTGTAAGAGCCTGTTAACACATGAGAGAGGGACACAGCATTTACTCTTTTTTTTAGGAATAAAAAGGTAATTACTGAATGGTAATAACCATGTGGAATTGAGAGAAAGTGCTGGGTCAACTCACCACTCTGCTGCCTCTGGCACAGAAAAATGCCCCTCCTGCACAGCCGCCTGGATCTGTTCCTCTGAGAAACCCATCTCTCTGAGGATGAGGAATAACTCCCCAATAGTCTGCAAAATAAAATCAAACACAGACCACTGAGCAGCTGAGCAACAAATCAAAAAAGGCACATAAACAAAGGTTTGTGATTGTTTTTCCCTTATCAGTGAGGCTGATAAGGGAAAAACAAAGGCTACTGTGGTACAATTTGAATGGCTCATAACGTCTTCGTAACTTAAATAACATTTAAAGGATTTTTGCGGTACAGCCTCAAGACCAGATATAATCAAGCTTTTTTTATTCTTATCTTACACTTTTGACTGTTTACTAATTATCTTTTATTTTATTCTATTTGTACTTTATATTGTTTGGGAGGTTTTTTGTTGTTGTATTTTATCTCTGCTTTAACTGAGCATGGCAGCAAAGATGTAACCTCTATTAATGGAGTCTTTTGCAGCCATTTTAAAGCAGTCTATACACTTAGACATCTATATAACATTTTAAATTTGCTATTATTGTTGCTCAGTTTGTTACTAATATTTTATGATATATTAATATTATTAATAACAGTGTTATCTCCTTAATATATACAAGCGCTTTAATCTGGTGTTGGTGAGGACATTTAGTTGTTGCCTTTAACCGTAACTCGTGTGAATAACACCATTAACCTGACATATTTATTTCTCTTTGTTCGTCCTTCAGTAAATAAGACTGGGGCTGACCTGCAGTTTCGCCTTAAAACTCTCCGATTCTAAGTTAATGTTGGTTCGTGAAGTTTTCAGCAGTTGGTTAGCCTGTGTCAGGGTAAGTGCATTACTTCACAACAAAGTCAGCGATTTTAAAGTAAAGAAAATATGACGGGCTAGCCCACAGCTAACGCCGGGTATGTTGTTCTGTCTTTGGCACAGTGAGGGCTGTCAACAAACAACGTTAGCACGGCGGCTAACGGTTAGCTGGTGGAGAACGATGGCGAGGCTAAAGCTAACGCAGCTAGCAGGCTAATATTCCTACGCAGTGCAGTGTCATGTCAAAGGCAGGTAGGTAATTTGCAGCTTACCGGAGAGGCAGCAGAACTCATACCGTTGTTTAACTCTACTGTAGAAAAAACAAACTGAAACTGATGTTAATTAGCAACTTTGTTGACTTCCTGGATGGCTCTACTGCGCAGCCTGCTATGCTAGCCACACTGACCTCTCCCCCTGTGAGTTGAAGATTGACAGATTATCAACAACAAACCAGCCTATCATCACTGCGGAGAGCCCAGACTTTCTGCACCGAGGCAGCGGCGTACAAATCCAATCTGCCTCTCAGTGACTGACAGCTCCAAACCCCAACCACTGCCCTAACAATAACCTTAATCATCTGTGACCAAACATATCCATGTAATCTGTGGAGACCGCTTTTGTTTTGACACAGTTAAGCAGTAAATACTACCTGACAGGCTGAACGGAGAGAAAATAACGGAATACCTTCCCAAACATCAGGCGGATTATTTCAAAATTAAACCTCAAAGAAAGAAATTAGTAAAGAAAGAGGGATAAAAGAAAGACAGACAGTGATAATTATCACATATAATATATATAACTTCTGGCTTCAGTAGCAGTAAACCACCAGTAGGTGACACTCTTACTCTGTGCATACCTGCTGCATATGGATGTGACCTTTTGCGTAATGGATGCTGCAAACTATGCAACTTTATTGGACCTGCTAACTCTGGCAGGCCGCAGCAGTGTGCAAAAGTTTTAGGCACTAACACCAAGATTAGGGTTCTTTAAAAAATAGGTCTATAAATAGTTTTAATTCGTTAATTAACTTCCCACAAAGTGCAATAAATGGAAAAAGTCAATATTTGGTGTGACTACCCTTTGTCTTTAAGACAGCACCAATTCTCCTGGGTACACTTACACATTCAGAACTTGTCACAGTGGAATTAGGCTCTTTGTGTAATCCCAGACTGACTCCATGATGTTGAGATCAGGACTCTGGGGGGTTCAGACCACCTGCTGCAGAACTCCTTGTTATTCTCATCACTGAAGATAGTTCTTTATGACTTTGACTCTATGTTTGGGGTCGTTGTTGCTGCAGAATAAATCTGGGACCAATCAGAGGCCTCCCTGATGGTACTGCATGATGAATAAGAAACTAAATATCTGAAGTGTCTAAAGTACTGAACATACAGGTGGATAGTTTATATAAGCAACTGAGGAAAAATAATAATAAATAATAAATAATAAAGTCATTTCTTATAAAGGAAATGATAAAAAGATTGTCTTATCATGACTCTTTTTCAAAATGGCAAAAAAGAGGTAGGAGTGTGTGAATCTGACTAGGATATGCTTTTAACTGCTACTGATATCATCGGGTAAATCCCTTTGCAATGCTGCTACAAAAATAGTCACTCCTAGCTTAGTAAGTGATACCATTAGAGATTTTTTAAAAATGTCATTAAGGGAGATAAGAGCTTTATAATCCCGCTACTGAATGGAGTATGATAGGCAAGCTGCACAAAGAGGAGAACTTTCTTAACAACTAATAAATTATACATTTGTCTAACAGCATAATAGGACTAGTATTATTATGGAATTTATTGTTTTCATCTCTTCTTCTTTTATTCATATCTAACTACAGTTAAATAATACTGATAAACACAATATGATGTGATGATGTGACAGTGAGAAGTTCACTATGAGTTAAGTAATATTTAGAAATATTACTTGTTGCACTGTTTACTTAAAGTGTGACCTGTGCCAGGCCTGTATGAACCTCCTCAATAGACATTTTTTCACAGCAGACATTTAGACATGTCATAGCAGGAAATTGAACCAGTGTAATCAGTATCCTATTTACATAGCAGTCCAAGAGCTCTGCTATTGTATCTGCTGGTTCACTGGAATGACTTGGTCACTTAATGGAAGTGAGCCATAAGTCAAGATACTGGTTTCACCTGAGTTTTTCCTGTTATGAAAAGACAGGTAAACAGTCAGAAAGGGTAGGTAAGTCCAAAACAGAGGCAGATAGATAAAAACCAAAAAACAGGTCAGGCTATGAAACACAATAGCCAGTCTGTTAGGAAACAAAGAGTATGAGATAATGGACTGGTTTATATACTGAGTGACTAATTATGGGAAATAAGAGACAGGTGTGCATGCAGCTGACTGTCAGTTGACAGTTACAGAGCAGCAGGAAAGGCTTGAGGAATCCTACTGGTCAGGAAGGGAACGAAAGGGTCAGAGATGGCATGAATAATGCGAACTATGGGAAAATATGAACCTATGACAGTATGATAAACATATTACTTTACAAATATGCAACATACAAGCCATTTTAAACACACTTTTCCTTGAATTTTGTAAGCTTGATGATGATAAGGACTGCAACTAACAACCTTTCTTGTCAGTTATTGTTTTTGTTTGTTCAGCAAAAACTAAGAATTCCCAGTTTCTCAAAAGATATTCAATTTATAATCACATTCAATTGAAAATGACAGCAAATTCTCACACTACAGAGGCTGAAACTTGGGAATCTTTGCATTTTTAACTGGATAAATGACTTAAAAATGTGATGTTTATCAAAAAATAGTTGGTGGTTAATTTTCTACCAGTGACTAATCATTTAATCGACTAGTAGTTTCGGTACTGATTATGATGATGCCTGTGATAATCACCTATATTTCTGATAGTTACTGGAGTAAACTTACACTATTAATTCATCCTTCCTCATTGTGCATTTTATTTTTTGCGCAATCGCGTTTTCCGCACCACCCTCTTCTGTCATCACGCAGTGACGTTATGACAAACAAAACGTTTAAGTGGAACTTAATATGATTTTTAGATTATATCAGAGGTCATGAGCATCATAACGGAACGACGCCCTCTCTCAGGCCTCCATCACAAATATGAATCATCATGTGCGCAAGCGCAGCAACTCACTTCTGGAGAAAACGGCAACAAAGTAGCAGAAATGATGGTGAGCAACACCGGAATTCGATTGATATGACCTTCAAAATAAATTATATGATCGCCCTTAAATATGATATTCTTGTCATTACAGCCTCTAATTACCATTATTTCACTAGAAAAGCAAAGATTAGAGATTTATATATATATATATATATATATATATATGTGTGTGTGTGTGTGTGTGTGTGTGTGTGTGTGTGTGTGTGTGTGTGTGTGTATCAGAATTGTTACCACATGATCATCTTATGACCCCTCAGATTTATTTGGTGATCCTACCAGTCCTACCAATAGATTGGGAACCACTCGATTAAACTAACTATAGCTATATGTAAAGTATTTTAAAAGTAGCTCCACCCCGAGCACTTAAAGTATCAAAAAGTAAAAATATTAATTCTGTCTTTGTAATTTTGCTTCAGTAGGAATTTACATGCAGGACTTATATTAGTATTCTAAAAATGTAGAATTGGTACTTTTACTCCATTAAAACATCCGAGTACTTCTTCCACCAGTGAATTATGACTTTTACTTTGAAACTCTTAACCGGATGTGAAAATGTTTTTATCATAGCACGTTGACACCGGTCAAGCAAGTCATTCAGAGAGAGTTTGAGGTGAGTACCAGGCACCGGTGAGTAAATAAGCCATAATCTGTGTGTTGCTGCTTCATAAGGATTTCGCCTTATGAAAACGCATTTTTGCTTTGAACTAGCGTTTTTCTGAAGGTCGTAAACTGGTCTTGGCTGTTGACTTATATTTTCCCTGTGAGGAGAGAGGCGACAGTGACAGCCGCTTTAACTGCCACACATGCATGAATGTGTCCGCTGCTGCTGGTGGACGACCTCGCTTTGTTTCTCAGCTTATTAACCAGGTAAAATAAATAAATAGGTAGTTGTAAAAGTAGTTGAAATATGTTCGGACTTGTGGTTAAAGACTCTCCTCGGGCTATTCTGACTTAATATTAGAGGAGTTTCACATCCTAGCAAGCTAGCGGTTCCTCCTCCTGACAGCAGCTACAGTGTGATAATGCGATGGTCTAAAAAAGGTCAGTGTGTCGGGGCTTTTTAAAAAATCTTCAGTTACTTAAACGAGGCATTCAACAAGGCAACGAGGAGACTGGGGGTGTGGTCAGCTTTATTCATTCATTCATCATTCATTCATCGCCTCACTGCAAATGAATGGGCAGCACTGCGTGTCTTTTGTTTCTCAGGTCATAGGGTGAGTAAAGATCTGTCACTGGCGAGTATGAATATGAAGGGGAAAGTTATTTATGTCTGTGCTAAGTGTATGGACTGCAACTTTACTGTTCATTATGGATTGATTTGTTGACAATAGGCTAATATTTTATTAATAAATTGTTTCAGCAGTAGGTGAAAGCTATCTTTAAAACTCATGGATTTGAACGTTAGTCGATTAAGCAATCAATTGCTTGACAGATTGGCATTAATTGGCAGCTAATTTGTTAATCAATTACTCGTTTTTCCCCTTTTAAAAGAAAGAGTGGCAAAAATCTGGCTTCAGCTTCTGAAATGTGAATGTTTTCTGGTTTTCTTGGTCTTCTATTGCTATAAACAGAATGATTTTGGATTTGAATTTTCCACTTCTCTGACATTTTATAGTCAAACAACTCATCAACAGATGACTCAGTTATGAAAACAATCCTTAGTTACAGCCCCTGGATGTGTGTTGTGTACATCTGTTGTATTGTTGAACTGTTAATATGAGACACACCGATGAGAATCCACTTTATAATGATATAAAACAGAAATGCAAGCATCGCATGTCATTTACGAGATTGTGACCAGCATGTGTTTGCTATTTTCACTCTTTAAATGTCTTAATGTTTGGCCTAACGCAGCAGTTCCCTCATGACCAGGGGAGGAAATCGTGATAGAGTTGCATGGAGCTTTTTCACAGGAGTCATTGTGACACAGGTGTAACTAATTACACTATTGATTACTGCAGTGGAGTAATTACTGGACCAGAGATATTGTTAATGTCATTAGTTCCACCTGCGCTTTTTTCCCTGCTCTGACAAGTCATCTGCTGTTAAAAAAGAAAATGAATCATGGGTGCTCTGATGCTAGTGAGGCCATCAAGATTCAAGTTAGCAACATTTATTCAAAACTCAAATCAATAGACATGTAAAGTGCAAAACTGACACTTTTCACAGAAAGAAAACAGTTATACTTAATTAAGAAGTCTGTGAACAACCCCCACATAAGTTTGAGAGCCGTGGTCCCAGAATTGTTCGTCTGTCACATGGCTAATAGATGTCAGGACATGCCCTCTGGCGAGGATAGAGGAAGGATGTGTCTCCTCTGCTGACTCACCAATATCATCTCCATGTGCACTGCAGGTTATTTGAGGAGATATTTTACTTTGATGTAAAGCCGAGGCACAGGATAAAGTGATTATCTTTTCCTAGAGATGATTAAATATAACTGAAACAAACCCCTGTGACATTTTTTGTTACCTTACAGACCCTGAGCACTTCAAGGACTCATAAGATATTGGAATTTGAAACGTTTGTCTGGGTGAATCTGACCTTGTTCGATCTCTGAAAGAAAAATGCTTTGAAATTCCAGACCTGTTTGGCTTTCTTTTGTCGCAGGATCCGGTGCGGTGCTTGAACACATCAGATAGATCCATCTTATCTCTGTGATCACAGTCTCAGCTTTTATTTGTTTTCCTTCGCCTCAGTGGAATTTGTCAAACAGATTTATTGTTAACTGATTTGTGGCAACAGTGGTGTGTTTTGCTGGAGAGGGGGGAAAAAAATGTCAAAGCGCAAACAGTTGAGCAGAGCGTCTCCACATTCCTGTTGTGAATTGCTTGGTCATGCAGAAGAGAAGGAAGGAAAAGAGGTAGATAATAAGCTTTTTTTATCGTAGCCCCTCGGTTCTTCATGTTTATTTTACCTTCCCCTCTGCAGATAAACAGACCCATTATTTTCTCTGTAAACACACTGAGCCTCAAAAATCTATCTCCAACTAAACACTATTATTTTAAGCCTCTTTACTATTAGTTAGAGATTGTGGAGTCACATCATTGTCCACAATTCAGTTCTCTTGCTTGGCTGTTGCTCTGCTGTAGCCTGCTAAGTTGCATTTAATTACCATTAAGCGCTTTGGCAGCACACCTTGGAACGTGCATAGTTTGGGCTACCGTCCTCTCACATTAAACCCCACTGAGCTGTCTACAGTCTCCTTGGAGCATCTAATTATACACTCAGCCACATAAGATGTAGTCAGGGATCTTTTCTACTCCCCCCCCTTCATCCACCTTCACTGTTGTCATCCACTCCCATGGGGGGTACAAGGTTAAATTCTCATGCCTTTTTCTCGGTCTTTACCAGCAGAGTTTGTGTCGTCCACCACACAAACATAATCACATTACGCTGTTTCCCAGGAAATGAATAAATGGCTGATTTGTATTTGACCACAGTATGAGATTTTAGGCCTTTTGTTTGGGTTGTGGGAGCCTGGGGGATATTTTATTCCTGTCCCAGTCTTGAGTCTCATGAGAGTAAATACAGTTATTACAGGAGCACCGGGTCTGAGCTTCACAATTACCGCGTTTCTGTGAGAAAGCTGGTTTTACCTTTTGTGCAGCTGGTGCAACCTGAGCAGCCCCGGGTGTAGTCCTGAGCAGAAGGGCTGGGGCTGGACTGAATCAATCTGGTGATTACAAAAAAAAAGAAGGGGGGGGGTATCTCATTGTCCAGTCAGTGTCAAGTCATAGCACCAAATCACAACAGAAGTTATCCCAAGGCACTTTTCATATAGAGCAGGTCTAGACTGTTCTCTTTATATTATAATATTTACAGAGTGAGACCTAGCAATTCCCACCATGAGAAAGCACCACGCGACGGTGGCAAGGAGAAACCTCCTTTTTAAGAGGCAGAAACCTTGAGCAGAAGCAGACTCAAGGTGGGCAGCCATCTGCCTCGACCGGTGGATGTTGAAAACAAGTTGCTAAATCTCCTTCTCTGTCCACTTTGTACTGTTAATCATATACAGAAGGCCTTTTTAGCTGTCTGCATTTATTATAACTGCTTCTCGGCCTTTTGGATAGATGTATAATTCCTTTGGATGATGTATCATGTTGTAATTCCTTTGCAGACATCACTATTTATTAGAGTTTACAGGAGTAGAAGTTTTACAAGAACATAGTCTCAGTGTTAGTCAGGGGTTTTATTCCAGCCAAACTGATTGACATTAATGGAATATTTAAAAAAAGAAATCCGTAATCATGCACTTTTTTTCCCCACAAACAGACAGAGAGATGTAATGAAGTTGGATGTTTTACAGATTCAGAGATCTGCTCTGAGAATGTTTCCAGTGGAAAAAGTGTCAGATTTATTTTGATTTCAGAATGTGTATTGGCTGCTCCATACACCATAACCTTCTTCAAGGTATAAAAATGCTTGACCAGTGAGTGCTTTTTCTTTTCTGGAGGAGAGGACAATGGGCAGGCATTATGTAAGCTGGCAGGATTTAGCTGCCTCTTCAATCCCTCTTCACCCCATAGACAGGTGCTGTCTCAGCCCCTGAGCGCAGCCGCCACTGTGACGGAACAAAGAGCGAGATGAAGATGGGCATACATTGACCCCGGGCGCAGCTGTTTGAGCTGTGTGAGTTTGGACCGGTTCCAGTGACTGTGTGCACATAACTTAGCACAGTCATGCTGAATGCTGGGCCACTGGGCTGTGAAGAGCAGAGCAGGGAGGCAGAGATGTCTGCATGCTTGAAAGGCTCAGGACGTGGCTGGGTGACTTCTAAACTGCTGAGCTATTTCAGGCTAAAACACTTAGAGGCAACAGAGGCACGGCTATCAACATATACCACCGCCAAGTCACCATAGAGATTCACAAACAGGGCAGCGGTCAGAAGTATACAGCTGCATCGAGGTCAGGCTTTGCATTAGCAGGCTACACAGGAGACCTGACTGGGTGACAGAGCACTGAGCATGGCTCTGGTGAGTTTCCAGGTTTTGGGAGTTGGGAGGCTCATGTAAGTTAGGCTACACAGTTTTTATCCCTTTAAGGTCACCTGTTCATGTGATATTTTTCTCTCCTTTAAGTAAACAGTTTATTCAGGGTTGCAGCACTTGAGTGTGTTTTTCTTTTTGTCTAGGATTCAGAATATGGCCTGGTTTTAGACTTGAAGGGAGAGAAGAATAACAGGAAGCTGGAGGGAGAATTTCCGAGTTGTGTTAACACTTTACATAAAAGCCAGAAAAATTGAAGGCGGGATGTAATTGAGTAAAAAAAAGTCTTGTTAAGAGTTACTTTTATCTTTTTTATTTCTTTCAGCAGAGATACATGTTTTCAAATGTGCACGAGATGGTTTGGATGAAGCGCTGACTGCTTTATTTCACCACATTCAGGCAAAACAACTTAATTTAGAACGTCACAAAGCAGCAAGAATGAAGACAGTGTCTCTATTCTGTGCAGGTTAAGTGTTGTGAAATAAGCATGTCGCCTGTTGGTCATGGTTAAGAAAAAGTTGGCAATCGTCCTTGCACGCATGAAGTCACACCTCTTTATATAGTTGACCACAGTGGATAATGCTATTATCAGCACACCGTTGGGATTGAGGAAAGCCCCAGACTTTGAAGTGGACTTCATTTTTAGCTGCTTGTGGCTTTGTCTGTGTTTCTTTTCCCCGCAAGACATGCATGTGACTCCACGGCGAGCCCACATCCCCGGGGATAAACAATTATATCTCACACACATGCACACGCACTTGGGCTCCTCCGGGGGTTGGGTATTTCTTTAGCCCTAAGGCTCATGTAAGCTGATGTGGAATGCAGTGCTCGATTATTTGGCGAACGGGGGTAAGCAACTTGTTTAGATCACAGGACTGTTCTTTGTTCGCTGCAAAACACAATTAAGCTGGCGGCTTTTATGACTTTAGGTGGGATTAATTGTGTAATAGTATTGATTCCTCCATGACATGACAAGTTTTGTTTTCCATTGCCAAATACACTAAGAACCTGCGGCATGCCAGTGTGTATTTTATCCTGAATTTACCCCAAAACTGATATTTTACCAGAACCAGCAAATAATCCAGGTGAACTGCAACAAAAATGTTTCAACCTGAAATACTGAGGGCATTTCAGCATCCACAGTTACACCAAAAGTCATTACCAGTTAATAATTAAAGACATATTAGGTAACATGTTATTGCTTTCCCTCTCATTTCATGAACAGAGCAAACATATTCACAAATGAATAAACATCCTGTGCAGATTTATAAACATGTCCAAAAACATGCAGATCCAAAGTTGATGTGTTTTGAGATATGTGTAACCCCAGCGACCACTGGCATTGCTTATCTCAGGATATAGATCACCCACTCACCGTTTTTAAGATGCTCAGGAGCTTCCTGGCAAAATTGCACTGCCCTTCATGAGAAGTAAAGTTGCTCAATGTTCTAAAGAAAGCAAGTACATAATGACTCACTCCCTGTCCTGCAGTCTGTATTATTTGAAATAAGAGATGTCATTCATTTTCTTGTATGTGGTGGTAAACCAGCCTTTTGTGGCACCCTCTTTCATGTTACCCTCTGCTTTTTTAATGTTAAATTCCTTTTCTTTACCAGGTGGTCACCTATTGTCTGTGTCGCAACAGGAATTTATGTCACTGCTGTAGATCGTAATAGACCTTTTTAGAATAGAAACAGTATTTCCACATGGGAAACACTGTGTGCAATCCTCATGTGATTAAAGGACCACACAACATTTTTGCATGGTATGTTTCCACAGCACCTTTTAAAAAGCCATGCCAGCAGCATGGCTCTATGGATGGTAATGCCAGTGTGTTGGTCGGCCACCACTTCGGTCAAGACTGCAATATCTCGAAATATTAACAGATAGATTGGCACAAAATGTGGCACAGACATTCATGGTCCTCAGATGATGAATCCTAATGATCATGATGATGATTTTTAAAAAATATAATTTTTGCCTTTATTCGATAGGTAGCAGTCAAGACAGACAGGAAGTGAGGGAAAGAGGAGTAGGGGAATGACATGCAGCAAATGGTCCGATTGGCTGGGAGTCAAACCAGAGACCTGCTGCCCAAGGTGTATGCATCCATGTTGTATGCACCCCAACCGTCCAGCCATCAATTTGTCCAGTTTTGCAGTTTTAAATGAAATGTCTCAACAACTACTTAATTTCGTCCAGGCATTCATCTTCCCTGCAGGATGAATATGTTTCCTCTAGCTCCATCATTACACCAGCATGTAAGACTACTGGTCCTGTTTTTGTGCATAATTGTGGATAATTACTCAAATAAAGTCAGGATAATCACTCATCACAGTTGGTAGAAATCTGTAACCAGTGATGAGGAGTGGCTGGTAGACAGTGATTTCTTTTAAGGGGTCAAAAACCAAAAAAGGGTTGGGAAGCACTGGTCTAAAACAAAGCCACTGTTATAGTCGGTGAGAGACAGATATTGATCATTGGGGTTGAATTTCCTCCTTAAGCTTGAGGTAATTTGTGTGTGTGCATGTGCGAGACAGACACATAGATTTGTGTGTCTGAGCAGCAGCCTCTGACTCAGTGTTGAATGGGTCCTGGAGTCACATGGCTACTTGTCAGCAGGCTGGAGGAGGAAACATAATCCTGAGGAGGAAGGCTGCTGTTATCAGTCGGTGCATGTTGGTCTGAGAGAGCAGTCGGCTCAACGAGAGGCAGCGCAGCAGATGATCGCCCGGCGCGCACGCTCCACATCTCTAACTCTTGTTCTCTTTTGTCCCCCTCTCTCTCTCTCCTTTCTCTCTCTGTTTGTCTTTGTCCTGCACTCTGACCAGCCCCGGGTCGCTCTTCACAGCAGAGTTCAGAATTGCACTACAATGTCTGCGGTGGCTTCTCTGCAGTAAGCACACAAAGGTATGGTACGGTCATGGACCTCTTTTTGTGTTTCTTGACCATTTGTCATGTTTTAACATCGTCTTTTTAGTCACTCTGTACTGTTTGTTGTTTTTCCATTTAATTTATCATCCATTTAATTCATTGTTTATGTGGGTTAGTCCTTAATTAGGTGACCAGAGCTGTTGTTTGTCAGGTCATGTCTAATCAAACTTAACAAGATTCTTCCTGTTATTGTCACACTTTCTTCATATCTAGTTGGGATAAGGAGTAGAGCTGAGTCAGCCGTAGCATGTAGAGTTTTAAACAAACCCTGCTCATTTCCACAGGTTACACAGCAGAAAAACTCCTCAAACACACCACTTAAATTTAAGTAGAACAAACATGCTTCTCCAGTGTTATAAATCCTAAATTACAGCCTTTTAAAAGGCCATGTTTTTTGGAAGTGATGGCTGCGGTTGATTCAGAATTGACCATTTAGAGCTGCATTAAAGCACAGACCTTATTTCCTTGATTTTCAGCTCTTGCGTGAGTCTTCAATCCATGATAATAGTGTCAATTCTGTGAATTTACAGCAGAACACCACAGTGTGTTATTGTGTTAGATAAAAAAGGCCAGAAATTATCTCCATGTCACTTGGGACTATCACAACTACACAATCAGTTTAGTCTCTTTTTAGAAATGCATTGTCTGCTAAACAGAAGCAAATGGATCACGCTCTGTCTTATTTTTGAGCCCAGTTCTCTAATGAAACCTTAAACTGCTCCTTTGCTCTCTGTTATTGTCCTGCTTTTATAAGTACAGGCCTGTCTGTTGGTTGAGGTTTGGACATTGTGATCAAGCTTCTATTTCTGGACAGGCATTTTTATTGTCAGTTTGTATATTTTATTGAACTGCTCTTTAATTATGCTTTTTTGATAGAATTTGTAGATGAGCGTGCAGTCTGTGGTCCACACTCGCGTGCCAAGCTGCCGATTGAAGCCGGGCCCGGCCGGGGCGTCCTGGCACGAGGCTGGTTTTAGACGTATGTGGGCTTGTGTCGTGAGTTCGAGTCTGGCTCGTAACCTCTGTCCAGTCGTCGGACTGTCTCGCTCCTTTCCCTTAATGTCATTATGAGGAGGAATTTTTAACCTTTTGCCTAAATTACCATAAAAGGTCACTTGGGATTACGGTAAAAGACGGTTAAGAAACAAATTAACCTTTCTGACAAACAGGTCTTCGCCTCGATTGAAAAACTGACCTTGCCATTTCTAAAGTGTTCAGTGGGGAATTTGTGCTAACTCATCACTTCTCAAACCTCCTACTGCAGAACTCTCCTCAAACTTCACTTCACTTAAAAAGTCACTGTAATGAAAGTGCCAGGTTAATGTTTGATGTTTTTCCTCTAGTTCTGTCCTCTTTTTCCCTTTAAGTGTCTAAAATGTGCCTTACATTCTAAATAAAAAGAGGAAATTGCTCTTCTCAGAAAGAACATTTACAACATACCAAAGAGACTGTCAGGTACATAAATCTGTGTGGGACAGATGAGTCACCACCAAGTGTATATCATAGATCTCATTAATGACAAAAAATGACAAAACCCGCCTCTGATCTATCACCTACCTCCAAAGATATGACACGAAATGTCAACATTTTGGTGATATTCAGATTAATTTCAAATTAAATCATCTGGAGTTAATATGATCAGCCTGTAGACAGGAAAGGAGATGTTAGTTCCTCAGAATCACTGCAATGTTACTTCAGAGGCTATAAACAGCAGGTTGCACACTGTCAGCTGTCAAGTCAGTCAAATAGGAAATGAAATGAATTTTGACCTATAAACAGAGGAGCTTTTCCTCAGTCTCCTTATTTGTGACTGGTACATTTGCAGGTAATATGTTAGATACATGTGTAATTTGAACTGAAATAGTGCTGTAGTTGTTATTTACTTTACTCGATGACAGTTGCTTTGGCATCCTCACACACTTGACATGATTGTTTCTGTGCTCTTAGCGTCCTCTCTGTCTGTTGGAGGGACAGATGAGGATGACAGCTTGTTATGCTGTGAGTTAACCTATAATGTAAGAGGGTAGACTTAAAAGTTGATAATACATTTCGTATTAACCCAGATTAGCTCTGGAATATAAGTCCAGGTCCACGCGTACACATGTTTTTCTGTCAACTCTCGACATTGGTCTGACATTATAGATACTAGAAAGAATCCCATGTTTCCATTTTTTTAAATAAGTTTATGGCTCCTCCTGACAGGCGGCAGTCTGTAGCAGTTACCTTCTTCCTGTTTTCATACTTACTTCCTCCCAGAAGGATAGTTTTCCCAAACCCTTGTGTGCTCACATTTGAGGCTGTGACTAAATCTAGTATGGAAAAGTTGTGGAGTCTGGGAAAATAAATTCCACACTCGTCGTCTTCTTTTAGGAACAATTTGCGAGGTACTTGACTTCTCTGGGCGACTCTGGGAAGACGTGATGAGCTTCTTCCAGGAGAAATACAGAGCATCTTGTCCTCGCTTCCTCTTGCACTGTCAGCACTCATCCATGCCCCTTTTTGGCATTTCAGTTATTACACAAGGAACAACCAGTTCCTTTTTATTCAGACCTCTGACAGACTGATTGTACCTGACAGCAGACAAAACATTCAGATCATTTAGGGAGGGCATGATTTTAAATCTACTTGTCTACTAAGGCAATTGCAGTCGGTATTGTTGTTTTCTTCTTCTGATCAGTATTGTTATCCTAACGGTATTATTACAGACATGCCCTGAGGTAGATAAGCTGGTTCCCATGGTTTTCGCCAAGGATCCCAGGGTTCTGTAACTTTATCCCTGTGTAGCCAGCCCTACCTCTTCCACAGTGGTGGGGTCTAGGTTTACTGAGAAAGTAATCTTCAATCTCACCAAGCCAACACTAGTAGTAGACTCCTTTATCGGCATTACTGCACAGATTGCAGATGTATGTAATTAACACAAGTGGCTTGGCAGAGCAAATGAAGAGTAAGCTAATGTGTTTGTTTAATCCATGTCTGTCAGTCTGTCCAGCTCCTACATACTCCTGCATCCCTTGTCATTGATTGTACTTCAATGAAGCATAACTCTAAGAAATCCCTCGCTGTCAACAAGGTCATTGATATGATTGTGCTCAGGCATCAGGGAGGCTTATCGTTTCTTTGATAGCTGCTGTCAGAGAGCCAGGGAGCCTTTGGCAGGATGTGATTTCTAACTGTGACTCTGAAAAGTGAACCAAAAGAGGGCCCTCCTCTGCTTTTAGACTGAGGGAAAACCGTTGCTCTGTTAATAGTGTTGCTAGTCCGACACCTTGAGTAAGACTACAGGACAGTTTTTCAGGACCACAGCTGTAAAACAATGGGTTTTGCTTCAGTTAGTTTAACAGTATCATGTTTGGCAATACTTCCAATCCAATGTTGTTATTTTTAGTTAATGAGACAGTTATTTAAGATTTTAAAAATCTGAGAAGTCAGAATCACTACATTTTTGACACTTTTTTAATAAAAAACAAACAAACAATGAATTTATTATTGGCTACTTATGACTTCTCTATGTTATTGTCCTCTTGTAACATCTTCATTAACATTTCCAACTGTCTCTGGTTGTTTTTGTGAGCTGCTCTGGCACCTGAATGATGCTCCCCTGGATTCCTGTGGTTATATGTCATATAACGGCGACACGGGAATGACGGACGTGTAGGTTAGCTGAGGCACGTGCCGCCGCTTATCAAAGGGTCCTCTCCACAGTAGCATGCCGTTATCTGACTCTTATCTGACTCTAATGGTTAATGACCTTGAATGGTGGGGAGGAAGTGCTGCAGGGCTTCAGATCATGAATCATACAAATGAAAAAAGACAGAGTGTCATTGTTTATAAAATCCTGTTGGTATGTATTGTACCACTCCTGCCATTGTTGCCATTATGTTGCAGGTATAATGTAATTGTCTCCAGTTTTCCTCTACATCACAAATATGACAGTTAAAGTCATTAGTGTTTTTGAAGTCCGGTCTGGGGGACTCAAAGGTACATGAGGGACTTCCAGGAAATCCTGAAACTGTCGATTACTCAGTTAGACTACGTGTCACAGTACAGACAGTGTTAGGACAGTGAGACATGTTGCTTTGTGTTTTGTATTTTGCTGGCTTTGCACTCCAGCACAGCTGGCTATGAGTTGACTTGTGGCTTTAATATTAAGATCTACATATATATCTACATCCACCTCAGCTGTACTTAGAGTGTCTGAGTATAGCCTCGCTGAAAACTGATAGTCTTATTATAAATGCAGAACACAAAGTAACTGGGCAATGCAACATAATCTGAAATAAAGTCTTCACATTTAATAATTGGTTTCAAATCCTCTGCAGACATTGACAGCCTGATGTCTGTGACTCATAGACATCAGCACATTTGGTTTATTTCCAGGTGATGCTCTGCCAGACCTGCTCTGCAGCTGTCTTCACTTCTTGCTTGTTTGAGGAGGGTTCAGCTGATCACGTGATCAGCTGAATTGTGGGATATGAACATCCTTTAAGCCCAAAATCGGTAAACCTCATAGACATTATTTGATTTAAAACCCACTGTGCTGGAATATATCACCATCCTGTTACTTCCTGGCTGTACTTCATATTCAGAGATTACTTGTCCACAGCTATTTCCCTCTTGTTTGCCTCGAGATATAAATCTCCAGCTTCATGTGAACTAACTCCTGGATCTATATCTTGTCTCCAGGTTATGCTGCCCAAAAGCTGTCTGAGTCCCAGTGAGAAAGAGAAGGGCTAAAGCCGCCACTGATCCAAACCAGCTTTCCAGATCCTCTCCAGCAGCAACTCCACTGCGGAGCCATGAGCAACCCCAGCGCTCCCAACCAGATCACAGATGCCGTGGCAGCGGTTATTCACAGTGTAAGTCCACACGATTCTGTCTGTCCGGTCAAGTCAGGCTCCACCGTCATCAGCCACATGATAAAACACATGAGGGAGTGATGGTGACAAGCTAGGTTAAATGCTTTTCAGGAGGAGATGACACTCGCAATTAACAGATTATCTTCTTTCCATGCATGAGACCGTAGCTATTCCCTACTTGCCTTTAGTTTAGTTCACATTTATGCTGCATCAGCTCTCTCCGTCCTCTCTGGCATTGGAGTGTGTATTTTGGACATGCTGTTCCCTCCAGAGCTATGTGTGTACAAATCTAGTCACATCTTAGAGCCAGTTCCCTGCCTATGTACTTGACTGCAAAAATAAAAATGTTCAGAATAGCTCAAAAACACTTCAGAGCTGCGCAGAGAGCTGCTCCCGTTGAAATCCCCTTTTCATTACAGTACTGGAGAACGGTCAATGGTCCCACCACTAAAACAGTTTCCTTCCTCTTTTCTTTAAGTCGATGGGTTTCCAGTGTCGGAAACACTAAAATAATACTGGCACATGATAATGAAAAACATAATTGCACGGCTGCTGGTGGGATTGATGTGATAAACATGACTGGCAAAGCCAGGAGGTGCAGCTGGTCAGCGGCCAAAGAAAGCAGCATTCCTCAACTCAAGAGCCTCTCAACAAGTTCACTTCAGAAATCAGAAAATATCACAAGCTTAAAGGAAAAATCCACACATGAATATTTTCATATTGCTAGATAGAATCAGTTTGCAATGGTTAATGAAGTCCAGGAATTATTATGTTTGATTTTATTCCACGAATTATAAGGATTGCCTCTTTTTTTGCTGATATCCCCACCTTTCTCAACCCACTTTGTGCTCTTTTATTTGAGTTAAGGATGTCCAGTGGCTTTCAACAATCTGTGTTGATGATAGTTCACTGTGCTGTGGGCTGAACGTGTAGGCGAGTGGAAATCGTGATGTTTGTTGCACAGTGGGAGCAAAAAAAGTGATAGAGGTTACTTTGAGAGAATTCTCATGAGGTTTGACTTTTATTGCGCTCTTGAGAAATAAAGTGAGAGTGCATATTCTTATTCAGATAGACCAGTGTTGTTCTGTTCCTCAACACGACACCCATCTAGGAAATGCCTGCTTTCCCTTAGCTTTGCGTTTTTTATCTGTGTGCTGTCAGCTGCTTCCGTCTCCAACGTTTCACAACTGCGTGACCACACTGGCAGCGCCTGCACATACAGTACCTGCATGGAATCTGGAAAGGCGCTTCCTCGCTGGACATAAACAACACAAGAGCTGTCCAAGTTTGAAATCTAATCCCAGCAGTTAAGGCTGAAAATGCAGAGTATTTAGGCGGTGGAAGTGGATCCATGACATTTAACTACTGGTCTATGAAAGATGTGCAGAAACACAGAACTTAAACTCTTTCTAATGTTTTGTTTTACCCTTTTTTAATACAGCAGCCTCTTGTTAACTAGATTTTTTAAAATTGCCCTTTACTTTAAGATGAAAATCTAAGACAATAAGAAGAAACAGACACATACAACGAAATAAGAGGGAACAACTCAACAATTCTCGCAAAACTCCACCACACTTCACTCTCTCACCAACTGACACACCTAGTCTGGAAAGGAAAATGAAAGTTAAAACATTAAAATTACAGAAAGTATTTTAAAAAATGCAGGTTAAGATAAAAAATAAAAAAAACGGCTCATGACACAATGTCTAATGATTTACGTCTCACAGTTTATAATTATTTTGTAATTCACAATAAAACAACCTTGTGTCAAGATTGTGAAATAATTCTCTTTATAGCCACAAGAAATCAAAACAGCAGAAAAGGTTAAATCTCTTTCTTGCATTAACACCCATAAAAATGAGGTTCATGCCCATCCCTGTGTAAAATATGAGCTACTGCATGGCCCTTTTTAACTTTGTCCACCTCGAGCTCTAACTTTCTTGGTGAAGATTGACATCCTCTGTCAAGAATCTGTTCACAATCTGCATGTTGTTATTGCTAATTAAAGCCAGAAAGACGGGTAGCTGCCATAAAACTTACTGAGATATTGTGGACTAGAATACGACTTAGTTATAATAAGACTTGCCAACAGGTAGCCTGGCGATCAAGAAGCTCAGTAAAGATAAAACTGTTTGCTGTGTGACAGTGCCTTAGCAGTTATTGGCTGCTCTCTTGCCTCCAACTCGACCAAGTTAATTATTATCTCCTTAACAATGTGTGTTTTTGTGCGTGCGTGGCCAGGGCGAGTTCAGATAATCCTGTTTGGGTTTTTAAGGGCTAACATTGTGAAACCGAGTAACGTCTTCTTCCTACCCTGAAGACCTGCCCTGGTCATGTGACGGGGGTTAACTGAAATGGGGAAACGGATTCCATAGAAGTGGTCAGCGCTTCTAGCTTTTACTTTTGTCTCTGGAAAAACAAATACAGTATCGCTATCTTGCTGTATTTCAGGCTGCAGCAACACTCGTGTGTGTAATTTGATGGACTTTCTGTATGCGTCTAAGGTGAGTTTGTTCAGTTTGAGATTAGAGGCCTCAACGTAACATGTGAGTCCAAAGCATGGTTTGCTGTCTGCTTGTTGGTATGACATTTAGTCCTGCTCTTATCATCCCCAGTCAGTCATTACACATGATCCTAAATAGTGCAAATAGAGGTTTCTGAGCATATATGTAGCCTGACTTTGCTTCTTTAGGTAAATTTAACCTCAACACGAACTCTGGTTAATGTTCAGTCCAGCTCTTGAACTTTTGAGATGCACTTTTACTTCTTCAACAGCTCAACGGCTTTTCCCAGGTATTAGAAATCCAAGGTAATAATTACTACCTAATGTGTCACTAGTTACAGATAGTCACCCCTCTGATTTCCTCAGGTGGATTACGAAAGATTTCTTAACAGGGTAGCACTGAAAACTCGAACTTGTGGTAGCCATTTTTTCATCTTAAGAAACATTACAGATAAAACTGTTCTTTAAATATGATTTTTCATATATGAAAAATTGTGTAAGCAGATTTTACCTTTACAGAGCCAGACAAGCTGGGTCCCTCTCTTTCCAGTCTCTATGCTAAGCTAAGCTAACCAGGCTAGGTTTATGTGATGCCAATCTTTTTATCTAACTCTTGGCTTAACTTGTGTACACCAAAATATATTGTAACCATGTCTCCATCCATATATAGCAACTATATCAGTGACTCTTGGTGAGACAGGTTTTCTGGAAGTGAGCTGTCAGACCTCAGATAGGAGGATCAGCACAGTGCGGTTTACAAAACCTCATCCCTATTACATGTGATTGCTCTTCTAGACTCATATACTTCCTGTGACGTGCATCTCACCGCCTCTGCAGAACCTGTCTTACACAACAGATGCAGAGTTCAGCTGGACATCTCCAATTTAGATAAAACTAAAAGGTGAAAACACTACCTCAGACAAATTATCTATGTTTGGCTACTGAAAATCCTGTCTGCGTAACAAGAAATGATAAAGCTACAAGCTCAATTTTCAATACAAATATAATCACAGGGTATCTCTAGAGAGGAAGGTAAACCTGTGAATTTATATCTGATCTTATTTTTAGCAGTGCAAACAGTGGAAAACATGCCTTTTCAAATTATGATGCAATAGGAGGGTTGTGAAAATCAGTGCTTGCATAATACGCAATGCACAGTTGGCTGAGGACAGAAGTGGGTTACAACTCCCTCGTTTCTAATCATAATCAGAAACCCTGAGCATATTGTGCACTCGGTTCTCCTTGCAGACCCGTGTATTGTAGGAATGCAGTGACTCATCAGCCACACAGTACAACATGATCACTACAACATTCCCAGCCTATCTCGCCCTTTCCCCTCCAATGCTGACTGTGTGGGATTTGAGCCTACCTCACGACACAGATAATCTCCTCTGCAGCAGCCTCCGCACATCCTCAAGTGTCAACCCTGTGCAACGGTACAGCCACTGCACATGCACATGCACACTACTTCTTAAAACCATCACGTTACCTTTATTTCTCTGCAGTCTTTGGTGGCTGTTCTTTTGCCACATGTCAGACATTTGGGTTAAGATTTCAAATGCATGGTGGTGAACTAATCTTAGCCATGCTAGCCATAGAGCTCTCAGGATGCCAGTGTTGGTCTGTCAGTCCACCACTTTGGTCCAGACTGAAATATTTCAGCTACAGGATAGATTGCCATGGCATTCATGGTCTCCAGAGAACTAACTGTATACTCTTAATCTAAAAGCAACATTATGCAGCTATTTTATCTTAAAATAACAGCTTTAAAATCATTTTGATGGTGCCTCTGTCATTCCCACGCCCTGAACGCCTCTTATTGCTCCATGTAACTTGGGTTGATCGGGTTGGATCTCCCATGAGAAGTGCGTAAGCGAGTGATAGTCAGTGACTCAAACTGTCGGAAATCAGGCCCAGCAAGTTCAAGAGTAAAGCCGGACTGACTTTGAAGTCATTAAAAACCAGTGTTCAGCTCCGATATCCAGTGAGGAAACTTTGAAAATGTAAAGAATTATAAATGGAGTTTGGTGTCTTTGTCATAGCGACAGCACTTCCGGTTTTGGGAAGCAAGGAATCATGAGGGATATACACCTTTTGACCATGTTTCAGCTCAGTGAGTGAGACTAGGTAGTCAGACCTCCAGTCAAGCGATTGATTGGCTTTGTTTTCTGTACATGAGTTGTTAGCTTCTATGGGCACGCTGCCTCCAGTAGCTACAACCTCCCGGTCTCAGAGCCAAACAGAGTTTAAAGCGGTAACATCCTAGCTACCACTTGTGGCTGCAGAGGCTGCTGTTGCTCAGTAAAAGTTACACAGTGTTGCTTTAAGCAAAAGGGGAAGAACATTCAATTACTTTAGCCTCTTAAATTTATTCATTTATTTATTCATTTACTGCACAGTCTTTTCTGTGTTCCAGTGATATTTCTCCGTAAGGGTTAAAATCTCAAATGCAAGTACAATGAATTGGCTTCCTGGCCAGCTAATTCCCAAAAGTGAACATAAATTCAAATTATAATGCATTATTGGGAGTGTACTGATTGCCTTTACAAGATTAGTGCCACTGTTCTCAGAAATTATAAGAATGCTCTGCTGGAAATCTACCAACATGCCTGCTGTAATACTCTACAGCTCATAGACAGAATTAGTCTGACTGAAGATTTGGGAATCCTTTCTAAAAATCTTCCACACACAGCTGTTTTATTTGGTTAATCACTTATTGTAGTTTTTAGCAGTTTAGTGTTTTTGTTCACTGCTCAACCTCAAATATTTTGTTTTTGTCATTTGTCATGTCAGGGTTAGTCATCTGTGGTTTTATCTGAATGGGCCACACAACATTTTAATCACATTTCACTCCAGCCTGTTACTTAATATCTAATATATGTCTTTGGTCAATATTAGCCTTCAAAACTACATCCTTTGAAAAGTGTGAGATGTTTAGTTCCTATGCATTTACATTGCCCTTGAAGGCACATTGACTAAAAGCACCTCGGTCAATATTTAGGCTTCATGCAGCAAAGTTAAAACCTGGAGATGAATGTCAACTGGAGGTTTTGTTCCTCGCTGTTCAAACACGGCTTGTCCTTTCAGGCTGCATTTGTCCTCAAAGCGAGATCGACAGTCTTGTTTATTCTGCCCTGGCACAATGAGCAGACTGGTGAAGGTGGCAGGTTGGCCGATAGGGCCCTGATTAGGATATCACGAGGCTTTGATAAGCAGGGGGGAGAGGGATATCTCTTGCCTGCATTTCTTAATAGAGGTGTTGAGGGTCACAGCTCCAGTGTTGTCATGGTGGAGGGCTCTGACGCTTGTTGCCACCAAAAAACCACTGACTGTGATTAAAGCTCACGTTGCCATGAGTGAGGTAAGTCTCTTAAACTCCTTGCTGAAGTCAGAAAATATTACTCTTTGTCACGGGTTTCTTCATTGTCTGGTCAGTTTTGTTTTTACTCAGCTTTCCTCAGGCTTGTTTTTGCACATGGCTCCGGTTGTGGAAAATTCTCTCACCTCCTTGAGAATCCCTCACACATCTCTCCCACCTCTAGGGATTCACTGTGAAACCGTGATATGAATGAGAGCTCTGTAAAAATAAACTGCCGGATTGTGTAACAGCACTCCGCGGGTTTCGCTCATCTGGTGAGGATACGTGCGTTCCAGGTTTTTTGGATTAGTCATCTAATTAAATTTTGAAGCATTGAGACAGTGATGCAGATGCAGAGTGATACCTGATTACAGAAATCAAAAGGTTCTCTATTTAATTTTTTTGATTTAACTCAAAATCTGGAGATTTAAAAAGCCACATTTTCCATTTAGGCCGTTTTATTTTCAGTCTATTCAAAGAAATCTGCTCTTCTGCTTTAAGTGTCAGTGTTAATTGTGCTATAAAGTGCTGCATTGTCTTTGGGGTGAGTGTGTTCACTCTTCTTTTTGAGTCTCTTGTTGATCTGTCAGGGGGGGGAAAAAGCTACATGATGAATTGAACCTTGGTCTACAGCCCAGCACAGGGTTTTTCTGCATCTGTCACCTGTGTGTGGCATGTAAAAACAGCTCATAGTAAAAAACAGCATGGTCCTGTTGATCATGGGAATAAGTTTTTCACACTTTCTGCTGACATGCCTTAATTCATGAACATCTGTTGGGCACCAAGTATCATGAGATCACGTCTTCTCATCTTGATTGATTTGATGAGCTTAATGTGTTAAAAGTGGAACATAGAGAACTTCTTGTACATGAAGCTATAGAGAATGTGGTGTGGACAGTACAAAGCGGGTTTGCATCATGTGTGTATATAGCTTTTGTTCTTGTGTTGATTTAAGTTAGCGGAAGGAAATACAGAAACATTATCAGCAAAATGTACTTAAAAGTATTAGAAGTGAAAGTACAGGTTCTGCAGAAAATAGTTCCTGTGACTGATGTATCATCATATATCATCATATATCACATTATTAGATTAATACTGATGCATCAGTAGGAAAGCAGCATTTTACAGTTGTAGATGGTCACGATGGATCTACTGTTAACCACATTATGTACAGTCAGTTAGTTAGCCCAGTTCTTCCCAGCCCTCCAGAGGGTCACCAGATAAATCTAAAGGGTTATGAGATGATTAATGGAGGAGGAAAGAAGGAAATAACAAAGTCCTGCCACACAAATTTGTATTCACAGGGTCACAAGGCAATTTTTTTTTTTTGAACCAATGGTTTAAGTTTGATGTGTTGGATTTTATCAGCTTATATTTTTTGTTTAAAATTAACATTAACATGAAAAGAAACTAGTAACTACAGCAGTCAAATAAATGAAGTGGGGAAAGTGAAAATTTAGAATAGAGCTATACAGTTGCATACTGTAAAATGGAGTATTTTACAATGATATGTAGGTACAGTACTTGAATATATGTATTTAATTACATTCTACCGCTGCAATTGCAATTGAGTTTGACACAAAAGCAGGAGCTGCAGGTGGGAGAAGAGTAATTATATCCCATCACGTACCTCACGTATTTCTGTGGCTCCCTGCATGAAAACCTAATAAATGACTGATATGTTGGGTGTCCTGAGAACCACTTGAGGGAGCATCAGATGACTTGTGGCCCCTGAGTTTTGCCACAGGAAGGGTTCACCGCAGGGTGGGAGACACCTTCGCAGTAGCCATAGCAACATTTACTCTGCCGTGAGGTGTCTGCAGCGCGGTCCTGTTAGCTGGAGTATCGCTCCAGACAATCCTTATCACAACATCCCACCGGCAGAGCAGGGCGCAGCAGGGCACCGTGTCCTGCTGCAAGAAAACAGATCTCTTATCACCCACATGATCCCTGTCACACCACAGCACGGGAAAAGAGTAACTGATCAAAGCACATGGCTATTGTTTCCAATTTAAAGCTTATTTTCAAGAATGCATGCATGAGGGGGCTCGTCATATGATGCCCTGACTGCGGCGTATTCACAGCACCACAACTCCCTCTAGTGTTGATTTAAGCGAAAGGCAAACACACACTACTTTATAAATCCTGCATACTAATTCAAAGCAGGTTTACTCGAGAAGTGTCAAACAATTAGTCATTCATGATGAAACAGTCCCAGAAACACCTCAGAAGTTTGATGTTTGTTTCTTTTTATTTATTTGTTGTGTTGTTGTTTTGTGTTGCAGCCAGAGGCCCCTGCTGCCTCATCACTACACGGGACCCCGCGCTCAGAAGAAGAGGATGACGGGGACCTGAACAAAGCCTTGGGCGTCCAGCGCTTCCAGCAGATCCTCAGCCCTGCTGCTGTCGTACCTGATGAGCAGCACCACAACTACCATGAGGAGGACATCGAATGTAAGCACACAAAAGCATCATAGTTGTTCGCGTTTCAATTTCACACATTCAGCCATGAGAGCATGTGTGGCAATATTTCTGCTCTGTCTTCTACACAGATCACCGTCACTCCTCTCACCACATCCACCGACCTCTGTCCAAACTGCCCCCCGAGGGACGCAGGAAGAAGAGCAGCAAGAAAAGGAAGAAGGACAAAGATCATAAAAGCAGCCATGTTCCCAGCAGTGGCCCCATAGAGGAAGGAGAGGATGAAGACGAAGAGGAAGAGGAGGGGACGGAGACGACCTCAGCTCCATCTGACTCAGAGAAAACCAAAGATGTGGAGGTAATCGTTTGACTTCATGTTAGTCTTTTGACAATACAGATGTATTGCACAGTATTCTTTTTCAGCTTATATTGTGGATTTTCACTTGTTTATATAAAAACTAGGGCTGCAACTAGCAATTGTTTTGATTAAAACACCCTCTGATATGCATTAGTGGTCAGGCCTGCTTTTATATCTTGGTTTTATGTCCAGAGAAAATGAGAATGCCTATTAATGTGGGCGTTGAGAGGCTCAAAGCTGCTGTTAATGTCTGTGGCGATTTGCATTAAGATGTGGGTGAATGAGCATTCAGGAATGTGCGGCAGCACAAATGGCCATAGTCCATGTTCTGATACCCAACCCGCTCACTCACTGTTGTAGGATTACCATATTTTCCTCTATGAATATTTCAGTATAGTCTTAATCATTCATCAGTGGGTTTCGTGTTTGGCTGTTATTATTATTCTTCACAGAACAGGACCAGATTTAACCTGACCAATGTGTAAATAAATAGTATGCACTACTCATTTATAGAACATGTTTGAGATAAGCAACTTTTCATTTAACTCTTCTTGTATTTGTTCAAGTATTATTTGGCTTCAGCTTCTGTTTCACTTAGAATTGAAGAAAACAAACATCAGCAAAGCATGTGAACCAAGTGTGAGGTTATACATTTCTTGGTCTACTGTCCTTACACCCACATTGTCCTTAGATGTAACCACATCCAGATCTGAGTGCATCCTCTTGAAGGTGATCTGTTTTCTGGGAAAGATCTCCACCGTATTTATAAAAAAAACAACACATATATTACTACATCCACCATTTCTGTCTTAGAGGTGATACAGAGATACATGTCACTCCTCGACAACCACTATTTCTGTTACAAATCTCATAACCTAAAATGTCTCTTTATTGTGTATTCCAAAAATATGTAAGTCACATGACAAGACGACTTGATAAGGGAGTGAGTAGCATTATGAGCCAACACAACTTCACCCCTTCAGCTTTGTTATTTTTATCCTGAAGAAATATGTAATGTAATATGTAATACATTATAAAAAAGTGGAAGATTAAGACCAACCCTAAAAATAAAGTATAGTTAGGTAATGGCAAGATAATGTGTAAGTGTGCAGTCTGTCAGTGGCCACAGGATTGACATTTTTTACAATCAAATTCCCTCCATTTCTGTGGAATTTGTTGATGTCTGTTGTTATTTAGTAAATTTAGTTCTAATTCCCATTTTACTCAGGTGTATACAGAACTGGACTCTGTGGGTCTGTAAAGAGACTCTAGATCGATAGATACTCCTAAATTCTCTTCTTTAGATTGATGTTCACATGGCTGTTAGACATTTGTTTGTCCACTGTTTGGATCTGATATCAGAAGTTCTTCATTTAACTAGTTCTCTCACACAGTTCTTTCTTTCGGATGAAGACCAAGCGGCCAAGCACGGCAAAGAGAGTCCTCACCCGGCCCGAGCGCTCGACATTGTACCGCAGTCTGGCATCGGGACAGATCCTGAAGATGCATCTTCCACAGAGTGAGTCCAGTTTAGTTCTTGGAATAAATAAGAAACAAAAGAGGCATGAGAGACTGCTAGGTTTCTATTCATGCCTCACCTGCTGCGATGATTGCGTAATGCATGTTTTTGCAATGTTGCTGAAATGTTCTCACAGCTGCTCTGATTGGGTCGCTTCGCTCGGGCACATGTCTAATTGGCCAGCGAGGTACACACTGTACGTTACCATGTCTCTGGCATCCAGTGGCCCTGCTGGGCACGATCTGATGGACCAGAGTAATCCTCTCCACAGAGACCCATATATCACCTGTCGCTCTAGACGACATAACACACCTCAGCTGCCCCAGGCTCCACCTGTGACATTTACTTTTCCACTTGATGTGGGTTTAATCTGAGCTGGGATAAAGCTGCATTTACACGCTTTGCTCATTTTCAGTCTATCAGAGAGTGGCGCAGTCACAGGGGATTTGTATCTAGGAAAGGAGGAAAGTTAAGGGGCAAAAGTAGTTTTTTGGAAGAGAACTGATACTGAAAGGAAGGTGAGTTCATTATGTTTGTTTTAAAGAGTTTTGGAGGATTTGTCTGAGTACTTTTTTACATTTTTTGAGTATCTAAATTTCAAAAGCAATGTGTTTTAAGCTGTGAGATGCAAGTATATTATAGAAGGAGCAGCAGTGGAACGGTCTAATGCCTGAATCAGAAGATGGTAATCAAGCAATCAGTGCAACTTAAGTGCAGAGGAACTATTCCTGTGATATTCAAATGGTAATGTGTTAGAGAGAGAAAGAAAGTCACTACAAAAAAGAGCAGTAAAGGGTGAGTTCCTGGTTTTAAGGCATGTTTTACTTTGTGAAAAGTCATCTTTAGTCTATAACTTTATGTTTTTTATGAGTTATGTTTGGTGAAAATAGTTAATCATCGAAAGAAAAATAACCTAAAAACAAATTCTGAGCTACAGCTTTGTCGTGTTTCTCTGTTTTTATCCAGTAAGCCGATCTCATCCGAGACTTCGAGCCCCTCTCCCCAGACAGCGCCACCTGAACACATACCGCTGGCCCGGGTGTCATCCGCCAGCCGCGGCTACGACCTGCAGGAGCGTCGACGTACAGGCAACATGACGGGTGCAGAGCAGGCCAAGTACCAGCGTATCCCCACTGATGAGAGCGAGGCTCAGACGCTGGCCTCCGCTGACCTGGATGGCATCAAGAGTGAGTATAGACAAAATGTCACTTGGCAGACTTTTCACTCTCTGATTTGTGTCTTAAAAAGTTTTTAAAGTAATTAGTCTGGGGCTTTATATGCATGTCCCTATCGTCAGAATGGGTGACCTCCATTCAAAACTGACCCCTGAAGTTGCATTATAGCCCTGTGTGTTTTTTGCTTTGGGTGGATTATTAAAGTTTTCAGAGTGTTTTGTGAAGAAATAAACTTGAAACACTGATTTTATGTGAAATTTATTGTGAGTTTAAGTTTTTATTTGTTGTCACCTTTATTCAACAAGGAAGTAATGTTCATTTTCTAACCCTTTGTGTTTATTTAAAGCTTCCATAATCAATATTTTTATGAATACCTTTATTAATAATAGATCACTTGACTACTTGAATGTTAAAGAGGTTACTTTTAGTGACAAACCCACAGCGAATCATCACCAACTCTGCAGTTCCCCTCAGCTCTACATGACATTTTAGTGTCTTTCAGCTCATGGTTTATCGCCCACAACTTTAATGTCCTGCTGCTAAAAATACATAGTATGCTAGCTACTAGCAGCCAAAATGTGGTTGTAGTTTGTCGCTTTGTGATGGTGTTTTGCGTATCTTATAATTTTCAGTACCTTGTTTTTTATATCTTCATTACCTCTGCGTTGTTGTTGTGTCTTGGCTTTGTTGACGCCTGGATTCCTCCAGAAACATCAGTGTGAGGGACGGGGGCCACCTCAAGACCCCTTCTACATTGCCGTCTGCTCCCCGCTGCCCTGTGACATTCCCGGGCCCCTGGCCCAGCGTGGGGTTGTGTTCGGGGCCGGGGAGATTTACGTCAGGGAGCTGACCCCTCAGCAGAGAGCAGCAGCTTATCAGAGAGTGTGGTAGACATGGCCCGCATTATTAAATTAGCCGTTCCCGCTGTCAGCTGAGGCCCCTGGACTCAGGCCCAAGCCATCATGGTAGTTGATTGCAAAACCTGGATCTAGTTCAAAACCTTTAATTATTAGTGGAGTGAAACAAGGGGAAGAGTTAAGTAGACTCAGAGGCAAAATAAAGAAGCTGTTGATTGAGGTATTGGCTTGATATTGTCCAGATATTTGGTCATTATGGGGCTTAGTGACAAAGAGTCGAGCCTCCCTGCAGGTTCATCACCAGTTATTCTCTGTCTTCTTTTATCTCCTTCCCGCCACCGTAAATCATCCTGGGAAAGTCTCCGTCTCTGGCTGCTGCTCAACAACAGGAATTATTAGATCACTGCCCCTCCCCTTTCGTTCAACCTGAGCAAATTTACACCTCTGCTCACTGATGCATTCTGATGGGTTCAGACACCGGTCAAGAAATTGCAACTTTTTTTCAGATTGGCCAAAATTTAAGCGCAAGTCACACACTCGAGGGGGTCACGTAGTCAGGTTGCCGTGCCAGCACTAACCCAACGCCCACCACATACCCTCCTCTTTCCATCAGGAGCTACATGCCAGTCAGGCCCCATTTTACTCCAGAGTCTGCCCCAAACTTCACTCACACACCAGTGAACACATCATGGAGCAGCTTGATAATGGACCTTCTCAGTAGGAGTTGAAGAGACTGTGCAAGTAAAGCTAGAACACAGAGAGGATAGCAGCTGAAATTCATTCTATTGTTAACTGGGACCGCCTGGTTTTCAGATAATGAGTTAAAACATTGATGAGGATCCTTAAAAGCTTCACTGTTTGTTACATAGGATTTACAAGTGGTGTTGAAGGTAAGACAGTATTGATGAAGGGATTCTCTCCTACTCTGTGCTTGCTACTAGGCTTTTGCATCCTTCCGATAAATATGTGTATTTGCAGCAAACATTTTTTCAGTTTTAAGGATCAGAGTGCCAGCAGGTGGATCGATCTTTGAACTTACAACACCCGACAGCACAATTTCTACTCACAATGTTGTATCTGTGCCATCCAGTGTCTCTCTCCATATCCTTTTCAATGTCTGGTATGCTGCCAGCATGAGTAACCCTACTCCCTGTTGTGGGACCACGGAAACAAAAGCAAAGTGCCCTGTGCCCTCTGTGACTTGATGGGCTGAGATTTTAACTCCGGGTGAAAGGTCAAAGTGTTGCAGGCTGAGTTCTGCAGAAGCAAACTCTAAAGTGTATTCTTCAACACACCTCACCCCTCTGCTCTTCTCCTCTCTGCTCCACCAGGTCATCGTTTTGAAGATGTCCCCGGCGTGCGCAGACACCTGGTCAGAAAGAGCACCAAGGGACAAGTGGTGCACACTGGGAAAGACCACAAAGAGCCGACCACTCGCACCCGCAAGCAGGACCGAACCCCACATGAGGTGAAACATTATGCACTCTCTAGCATTAAGAAGAGACATGCAGTACTTATCAGCTAATGCAGACCTCGGTTGGTTTTTGTTCCAAATATAGCCTTTTTTAAGCCTCATCATCTCAGCCTTAATGGACATACAGGACAGGGATTAAAAATATTAATTGTGGTAACATTAAAGGAGCAATCTGTGACTCCATTATAAAATGACAATTTACCCTACCACCAATTCTACGCTAAGATTGCAACTGACAATTAATTGATTAATTGTTTAGTCTAATAAATATCAGAAAATATTTATTTTTTAAAGTTTCACAGTTTTCTAGAGGTTGGCTCGTTAAAATGTTCTTTGTGACACATGTATCCTGATACTGCTAATAATTTCAGAATTATTTGTGGAAAAAAGCAAGATAAATATTTTTTATTTAATCAGGAAGACAAACGTTAACACTGTCATTCATATGGTCAGAAAAATGACTACCTTTAAATATAGTTACAGTGTGTCAAAGCAGATTTTTGTTTAAATGCCTCAGATATGACCATTAATCATAGCAAATCCTGGGAAATGTTTCCCGTCTTTTCCTATGTCAAATTTAGCGCAGCCCTCTCTCTTTTGTGGATGGGACGGGGAGGGAAGGAGACAATTAAAAATGAATGAATGAGTTCTTTCCTTTCACACACGGAAAGGAAAACCAAGGGGACAGAGGAGCATAGGTAACTAGACACTGGGAGCTCCTGAGAGAGGGAGAGCTATGTTTTATTAACACACACACACACATTCACATACAGCGCTCCAAGCCCCCAGCAGCCGGGGGAAACAACAGGTCCCTGTCAGGTGTGTGTGTATTTGATGTGGAAGAATTACCTACGGGTATGTGTGTAAGAGTGAGGGTCCCATCCCGTGCCGCTGTCGATCGTGTCAGTGTCTGAGCCCTCTCCTGCACCTCCTCGCTCCTCCAGTCGTTACCGGTGGTTGTGTACCGCTCTGCCTCGCGGCTAGAAGGCGTCCTGCTGGACATGGACTCCGGTCAAATGGCTCGGTACCAGAAGGTGAGGCTGGGTGACCGGCCAGAGGCAGGTTTGACTCGTGTGAGCGTGATTTCACAGGCATGCAGCAGGTGTAGAACGGCACATGACTGCAAATTAGGGGATTTTCCAGCCTGGTTTTTTGGACTTCACACAAGACTTTGACTGACCTGCATGGTGTTCAGTTAATAACCTGTTAGAAGATTTTTGATGCTGAGAGCTGAGAGATGCACAGCAGGTTATAATTTTTAAGAATCAAAGTTTTAAGACATCATTGGCTGTTTTTCTGTATTCTTATGCAACTTTTTTAAGGGAAATAACATACATTTTTTGCTTTAATGTTGAGTGAATTGAAAAAAATCACTTGGTGTCCCAGTAAGCATGATCCTCCACTAAAGTTATCACTGCTAAACCAAATTATGAGGGTATCAACTGGTGAAATACAAAGTGCTTTGGCTGTGAAGTTGAATATTTGGCACATGCTGAACATGCACGTTGTGTGGTGTGGACAGTATGGATGTTCTCAGCCGTAACTCACCTACACCTGTCTGTGTTCCTGTATGATGTTTCCAGGTGTTTGTGGAGCTGAACGAGCTGACCATGGACAAGAACCAAGAGATGCAGTGGAAGGAAACAGCTCGCTGGATCAAGTTTGAAGAGGACGTGGAGGAGGAGACGGAGCGCTGGGGGAAACCTCACGTGGCTTCTCTGTCTTTCCGCAGTTTGCTGGAGCTCAGAAAGACCATCTCACACGGTAAGAGAGAGAGGAACCAAGTCAACTGTGCAGACACCATTTTTAAAGCCAGAAAAGTCAGCGATCCAGTTTGAGCTCAGCATGCGTGTGTGTGCCGGACTGCAGGCGCGGTGCTGCTGGACCTGGACCAGAAGACCCTGCCTGGCATCGCCCACCAGGTGGTGGAGCAGATGATCATCTCTGACCAGATCAAAGCTGAGGACCGAGCCAATGTCCTGAGGGCCCTGCTGCTTAAACACAGGTGACTTGCAGCATCAGTGTGGAGCTGAAACGAGCCGTCGATTAGTCCGTCAACAGAAAGATAATCCGAATGTGAGCCAGGTGTCTCAACACCTGGAAAAGAAGTCTAGGGTCATTGTTACTGATCAAAATCTCTAAGCAGATACTCCTATTTATAAAATAATGTTTATTTTGCTTTTTTCTTGTGAATCATTGGACATTTTCACTTCTCCAGGCCTCTAGAATTCCTTCAGATGAAATAATCTGAGAAGGAAAAAGCACTTTTTGGTTGAACTGCTCACAACTTATGTCCATGCTAAGGATGTAACTTGTGATGAGAGGTCACAAGTAAATATTTATTCATTTTTAAAAGCTTCATGATGGTCATTTTGTGCTGAGGGATTGGAAAAATCTGACATTCTTGCCTTTAATTGACAGTATTAGTTCAAAGGCTGAGATAGGTGGAAGGGTGACATCTCCGAGCGTGGTGGAGCAAAGATAGTACTAGTTCATATGATTGATTATTGCAAATTAAATGTTAAACAGCTGTTAAACTGTCTTTTCTCCTACCGCTGCACACGTCCTGCTACTAGGTGGCTTCATGCTTTGTCACTGCCTCTCTTCCTCCTGCTCAACCTCACTCTGCCTCTCCCTGCCTCCCCTAGTCACCCGAGCGATGAGAAAGAGCACAGCAGCCCTTTCCCCAGGAACATCTCCGCGGCCAGCCTTGGCAGTCTGATAACACACCACCACAGTGCCAACCACACCCATCAGCCAGAGCCGTCTGTCACCGACCCACTCATGGGCACCGTCCATGCCCCGGGGGAAACGGACACACGCATTGACATGGAGAAGAACGAGGTGCAGGTAAGTCTTGTGCTCAAGAGTTTCTAAAAAAAAATCACATTTACAAGTACTTTTTATCCTGACTTCACTTCCCATGTTGATCATTTTTAGCAAAAGGAGCCAACCTTGGTACCCGGTATGCATCGGTCCAAGTCCAAACATGAGCTGAAGCTGCTGGAGAAGATTCCTGAGAATGCAGAGGCCACAGTTGTCCTTGTGGGTGAGTTGCTAATGCCTCAAGACACCTACTTTGAAGACAAACTATGATTTAAATCGCACCTGAACGCCTTCAAATCCCCTGTATTCCTTCATCTTTCACCCACTGTGATTGCAACAACTGTCTTCCAGGCAGTGTGGACTTCCTGGAGCAGCCCACCATGGCGTTTGTGCGACTGCAGGAGGCGGTGGAGCTGGAGTCCGTCCTGGAGGTCCCTGTGCCTGTGAGGTTCCTCTTTGTTCTGCTGGGACCCCCCACCACCAGCATGGACTACCACCAGATCGGACGCTCCATCTCCACACTTATGTCTGACAAGGTGAAGAAGGAATGCACATTGAGTCTGTTTTAATTTATTATTTAAAAACAATCCCAGTAAAATGGATGGTTGCCAGGTAAACTGGCAGCAGGCCTGAATATAAGAGACAAGAGAATAGAAGAGAAAATTTCCTGTGCGTTTCTTACATTTGTGGCTGAATTTCCGTACAGCAATTCCACGAGGCAGCCTACCTGGCGGACGACAGGCAGGACCTGCTGAACGCCATCAACAGCTTCCTGGACTGCAGCATCGTGCTGCCGCCGTCGGAGATGGGAGGCGACGAACTGCTGCGCTCTGTCGCTCGCTTCCAGAGGGAGATGCTGCGCAAGAGGGAGGAGCAGGAGGTCAAACTGTTGGCCAAAGAGCCTAAAAGCCTTGAAGACAAGGGTAAGCATCTCCTCATTTAATTTTTGTTACATGACTTTATGTTGGTTAATTAATAATCTCCTCTTTCCCGTCACCCAGAGGCCCTCCTCACACCTTTGAAAAAGTCAGACGACCCTTTAGAGCGCACAGGACGCCCCTTCGGCGGGCTGATACGAGACGTGCGGCGACGTTACCCAAAGTACATCAGCGACTTCAAGGACGCCCTGAACAGTCAGTGCATGGCTGCCGTCATCTTCATCTACTTTGCTGCCCTCTCTCCTGCCATAACATTCGGAGGCCTGCTGGGTGAGTCACACACGGGAAGTTAAACCACTGTGTAAACCTTTATTGTCTCGTGTCAAATCCCTTTCATGTTTTTGTAATGATGGTTCAGATTACAGTCTTTTGATGAACCTTTAAGCCCTAGTAATGAGCTGTGTGTGTCTGCTGTTAGGCGAGAAGACGGACGGGCTGATTGGTGTTTCTGAGCTGATTGTGTCGACAGCGGTGCAGGGTGTGATCTTCTGCTTGCTCGGAGCTCAGCCGCTGCTGGTTGTGGGCTTCTCCGGACCCCTGCTAGTTTTTGAAGAAGCCTTTTACAGTGTAAGTTGATAAATAGTAATGTTCTTTTAAAGCCTCTGAAAACTTGGTTACAACTGATGGTTATTTTTCTTAAACAGGGAAAATGTTCTCATCACTATACGCTTAGCTTAGCTTAGCATTAAGACTGGGAGAAAACTCAAATAATGCATAAGTAATGTTCAATGATTGTGTTTTTCCAGTTCTGCAAAGCGAATGATATCGAGTACCTAACAGGTCGCGTCTGGATCGGGTTCTGGCTCATCATCATCGTGATTGTCACAGTGGCATTCGAGGGCAGCTTCCTGGTCCGCTTCGTCTCCCGCTTCACCCAAGAGATCTTCTCCTTTCTCATCTCCCTCATCTTCATCTGCGAGACCTTCATCAAGCTTGGCAGGGTACACCTGAGACTTCTGATTACCAAAACTTTTTGTTGGCACGCTGGGGGCTTACGTCGCTGACACTGAACCGAACAGAGTGATCTTTGGATGATATTCAAAACTCGGGGTCGAAATGAGTGTGTTTTTCTAACAAGTGCACCTGAAATCTTCTATGATTGATTGACCTTGAAAGTTAAATGGATTGAGAGTTTAACTATTATCCACGCTCATGGCTTTGGAAGGTGGAGCTATTTTTAAAATTTTATGGCACAGATTTGAAAGCTGATTGGCTACGGGCTGATTTTATTTATTCAGAAAGTGTGGGTGTGGTACCTAAAAGTGTTAAGTGTCCCTCACACACATACATAATATAGTTAACATATTTTAAAATATTGTACATTAATTTGAACTCTCTGTGTCATCGGGCAGATTTTCAAGGAGCACCCACTGAAACGCTGCTCCCTTGACAACAGCACAGAGGGCGGCATCTCAACAGAAAATGTCACCCTCGTGCTGAGCAACAGCTCCCTGCCTGTGACGGTCCGAGGCGAGCCCAACACGGCGCTGCTCTCTCTGGTCCTCATGGCCGGAACGTTTTTCATTGCCTTCTACCTGCGCAAGTTCAAGAACAGTGCCTTCTTCCCTGGAAGGGTAAGAAGCTAAAATCACCTTAAAGATAAGGATACATGTATGTTTTTAGAATCAGTGCCGTCATGTGTGGTTCAGATTTTTCAAACTGTGCCATCTTGTGGTTAGTTTCGCAGGATTATTGGAGATTTTGGGGTGCCAATTGCCATCCTCATCATGGTCCTGGTGGATTACAGCATAGAGGACACGTACACCCAAGTAAGACTCAAATACCACCACTGAGTCTTTATACATACCTTTGATTTTGAGTTTGCTGTAGAACCAATGATTCAGAATACAGACGTTTATTAGTCCTGTCGTCATCCTCTGTCCAGAAACTGAGTGTTCCCAGAGGTTTCTCCGTGACGAGTCCCGACAAACGCGGCTGGATCATCAACCCTCTGGGTTCGCACGGTGAATTCCCCATCTGGATGATGTTCGCCTGCTGTTTGCCCGCTCTGCTGGTTTTCATCCTCATCTTCATGGAGACGCAGATCACCACGTGAGTGGCCCTGCAGGAATCTCATCAGAACAACACGTTGTTACATTAAGTCACAAACTTAAAAATCGCAAAGGTTAATGTGGGTTGTGTTGATTCATGCTGAACCAAACCTGACTTTACAACCATAAACTGAATGTAACAGGACTTTAAAGTTGGACTTTTAGTTTTCTTCCACATGAAAATGTTGTCTGGATTTAGAGCAAAGTCACACAATTTCTCAACATTTGTCTATATCATGGGAAACAGGGGTTTCAAAGAAGGCATTACTAGAAATTTAATCAATAGAAATCAGTAAACATTTAATAATTTTAGAAAATAAAATAAACCAGAATTGGCTACACAGGTGTCTCTGAACACGTAGCAAATTCAACCGAACTGGTCAAAGGACTGTGTGATGATGTACTTATCAAAGAAAACACACTTGTGACTGACTGTTGTTTATGTCTGTGCCCCCCCCCCCCAACTTCCTGCAGCCTGATAGTGAGTAAGAAGGAGCGGATGCTGGTGAAGGGTTCTGGTTTCCATCTGGACCTGCTGCTGATCGTGGTGCTGGGCGGCAGCTCGGCTCTGTTCGGCCTGCCATGGATGGCCGCTGCAACCGTCCGCTCAGTGACCCACGTCAACGCCCTCACTGTCATGAGCAAGGCTGTCGCCCCCGGAGACAAGCCTCGCATCCAGGAGGTGAAGGAGCAGAGGGTCACTGGGCTCCTGGTCGCCATCATGGTTGGTGAGTGACAGACGCTGAAATCACATCACTGCTCTTTCCTTTAATCACCTGTGTCCTGCATTTTAGATTAACTTTGTTTCCCCCTCTGCTCTCCTCTCTGCAGGCCTGTCAATTGTAATCGGCGACCTGCTGCGTCAGATCCCCCTGGCTGTGCTGTTTGGCATCTTCCTCTACATGGGTGTGATGTCTCTCAACGGCATCCAGCTCACAGAGCGGATGATGCTGCTGCTCATGCCACCAAAGTATCACCCTGACCACACCTACGTACGCAAGGTGAGACACACCGATCACACGTTTTTACACAAAGTAACAAAGATTTTTAGATGTGAGAAATAATAAAATAGTTAAATAACTGAATGTTGATAAAATCGCACACAATTTATTGTATATTTGTTCCTTTTCCCTAGATAAATTATGAGATATTACAAGATTACAATTGCTCTTTTCTAGCAACAACAACCATTTGCACGATTCTTAAAATTATTTTTTGCTCTATCGATAAAGTGTTTAATGGTTTAGTTGATAAAATGTTGTGAAAAAGTTTATTAAATGCTCACCACAACTTCCTAGGGCCCAAAGTAATGTCTTGTGTGTTTTGTTCAACCAACGGTTCAAAACCCAAAGATCTTTAATTTACAGTGATTTCAAAAAATAAAGATAGAGAAATAGCGGGTCCTCAGATATGAGAAACCTTGAACCAGTGAATGTTTTTGCCTGATAAATGATTTAAATGATAAACCAAAGACAAATCGTTTCAGACTCTAGAAAGAGTCTTAAGAGGACACAAATGTTCAGAGAAGATTCAACATGGTGAAATGCTCTCACTTTAATGCTTGTGTTAGTTTTTTACAAGTGATCTCTTGTTTCCTGCAGGTCCGTACACTGCGCATGCATCTGTTCACCTGCATCCAACTGGTGTGTTTGGCGGTTCTCTGGGCTGTCATGTCGACACAGGCGTCTCTGGCCTTCCCCTTCGTCCTCATACTCACAATTCCTGTCAAGATGTGCGTGCTGCGCCGCATCTTCACTGTCAGAGAGATGGCATGTGTAAGTTAACCACAGGAGGGCGCAATATACTACTTTATACAGCTGGGTTACTGTGGTTAGACAAGAGAACAGCATTATAATATATCTGTTTGCTTCTTCCAGTTGGATGCGGACGATGCGGAGCCAAAGTTTGACGAGCGTGAGTGTCACGATGAGTACTCTGAGATGCACATGCCTGTGTAACCCACGACAAGCCCTCATATTACCACTTAACTCCTCTTAGTGGACACCAAAAATCTAGTCAATCACAACCACTGACATCTGGGATGCAGCGATGGAGTCCCTCCAACTTGAAACACTCACAAAAGAAATTTTAACGCCACATCACTGTGCACCACTGCCCCTCTTCACCATCAGAACATGAACGTACAGTACGTCAGAGGTGGGGTTGGTTGTTACTTGGGTCAAACTTTTCACTATTTATGTAGCTTTTTATCAGATTGTTGGAGGCTTTTCTGGTGGTTAACAGCACTTTGTGGCACAAACAATGAAATCCTACTGAGGAGGTCAAACTGTCGTTAGCGTGCATTCACTCATACTTTTTAAAACATATATTTCAGGGGACAAGAGATTCCAAATCAAATGATGTGATCTCAAGCTCAAAATTAAATGCGATAACCGTAGATAGATTTGCAAGACTGATTCATTTTTAGCCCTGAAAGGTTGCTCTGATTCACATTGAATATGTGGAGGATATATGGGATACATTCCTTTATATTGTCATGCGTATAGTTATTGCTTCTCTAGTTTGTCGCTTTTTTCATGTTTTAAGCTCACCAAGCGCCTTATGAAGGAAACAAGAAGGTATACTGAGAGGTATTTTTTTCCTCATTCTGTCTTATTTTAGACAGCCGATCACTTTACCCGCCTCCTGAAGCTCGTAGCACTTTTTAAAGACACCAAATCTGAACAATGACTGTATTTTATGTAATCATTTTATCTCCTTAGCGTCCTCTTAAATCCCCTAAATATCAGTGTTGCTTTAGTTTGCTTCTTAAATGACTACATTTGACTGATTTTTAGCCTGTCCTTCCTTAACCATGCATTTTTTATTTGTACTCAAATGCAGCAGTTTATACAACAGCTGAGCTTTAATGTCAACTTCTGTACCTGTAGTCAATTAGGATCACCAGCAGAGGGAGATCTTGCAGAACTGTGATGACGATGTACCAAAAAAAAAAAAAAAAAAAAAAAAACAATATATGAAAATGCAATTTCTCATTACACTAATGCCATGACATCATGTTTCTCATCGTGACACATTTTTGCAGTAGTAAGGTAACACAGTGGCATAATAAATACACTCTAAATGTCTCCACACACATGTTTAGGGCACTAATGTACTGATGTAGAGTTTGTTTTGAGGTCTCACTTGGTGTGGTTGGTTTATGGGAATCGCTGTAACTTATTGGTTTCTTTTTCCAAGTGCCAAATTGTGTCTCGTGTAAATAGTTTTGTGGTCAGAACAATAAGCTGCAGTTCAGTCATCTCAAATCTCCTAACATTCCTTGGTTCATCACAGTTTTTCTTTTTCTGTTTTTCTTTTGGGCATCGGCTAATTGTTTAAACACTTCATTCACACTCATGAACTTGGTCGACCAAATTTCCACACAAGCTGTGTAGACAATCTCAATATTCATGCATTACTGAGAGGGAAGGCTTTTAAAAATATATATATATGTATTGGTTTTTTTTCTTTTATGTCATGTTGTATCAGTGTGACATGGATTGGTTAAAAGTAACTTAAATTTTCAGGCCTCTGTTACTCTCTAGTTTGTATTTCAGACACTACTTTTCCCTCTGAACTGTCCCATCTCAGCCTGACTGTCTGTGATCTTGTGCCTGTTTGGTGTCACAAAGTTGCACAAAATCTCAAGTGCCTGTGGGACCAGGAAGTGATCAGCTACAAGTGTCTGTTGCATCTGTAAGGGCGACACACGTTATAATAGTTTGCACTTTGGAGACGCTCATAAATCAATCATCTCTCCATTATTTATCTGTTGCAATATGAGGCATTACTGCTGTTTTTGAAGATTTATTTGGAATATGTCACAGAACCTTTTTTTTTTCTAATGTACACACACATTTGGCTGCATCATGGCCATGACAATGAAGGGGATATTTATGCGAAGTAGGCAGTGAAGTACAATGTCAGTTTTATGTCTGCTTTTTGTGCCTGTGGATGGAGTGAAGGTCGTCTGTGTGCGTCAAAGTATTTGTTGTGAAATGCTGATATGATATGCTGATCCATTTCAGAAGCAATACAAAGTCTGAGAGGCTGTTGCTGTTGTTCCCTTGTACATTAATGGTTCAAATATTGATGACAAATAAAAGTTATTTTCTATTTATCCTGGCTGTTCTGTTATGTTTGATAAATTCATACTCAGGGTAGGCTTTAAACAAACTTGAAAAGACTAAATATAAGAACATGTGAACATTTTAGTGACTCTGAGGCTGCACAAGCTAAATGCTAACATCAATATGCTAACTGACATATAGGTTCCAGTAAAAAGAGGGCTGGATGTTCTGTCCTGGAAAACAGCACAGAGTGGGTGGTTCGTTGCACCATCACACCACCCCCCTCCCATTGTAACAGACACAGGGGAAAAAGATGGCTGCTCTGTTGCTGCTGCTGTTGAGTGTTGGAGCTTTGTTTATCTCCTCTAATTCACAGGAAAGTTACAACAGCCTTCCTGAAACCTTCAGGAAAGGAGTGGATCTGGCTCTGGAGAGGCTCAACTCTCACGCAGGAATCCAGCACCATTTTCTCTACTTCAGAAGTATCACAAAGTCCGACATTGAGGTATTGTACAGCATGTCTTCCTTTTCAGAGTCATTGTTTACCATTTGCTGTGTTGTTTTGGCTCATCACTTGATGAGGGTCAGGTGGGGTGGGGGATTCCTGTGATTAACTGTGAGTAATATTCCTCAGGAAAAAGCTTTAATCATCAAAGAATGAGGTGATTTTATCAGAGAAAGCTCCTCATGGGGATTTTTGTTAGCTCAGATTTAACTCTTCTTCTCTGTCTCCTCAGCCTGGGTTTGGTGTGAGCTATGTCTACCACCACTTCTACTTTAAAGCCACCAAGTGCCAGAAAGGAACAGTCGACTCCGCATCATGTCAGTTCAGAAACGACAGAGTAAGTTTTGCCTGATTTCGAGCGGCGTTACTGAACTGAAAAATGTCTGACTGTGAGACTGTGAGACTGTGAGGGAGACTGCCTGTTCTAACTTGTCCCTGCTTCTTTGTTTGTGTGCACTCATGCAGCCGCTGATCGACTGTGCAGTCTGTTACAAAACATTTCAAGGAGAGATTGAACCTGACCCCAAACCACACGTTCACTGTATCCACAAACCAGCTCTCACAGAGGTTAGTCTCATCTACTTTTGTCCTATTTCCACTCTCTTATATGATTTAAGTCTCTTCTATTATAAATAACAAAACCACACACTACAAGAATAAACATGTTTCTGACCACGTCTCTTATTTCTGATCGACAGGAGATGAAGGCGGGCAGAGTCGAGCACTGTAACAGAATGGCTTACAGCAGTGGAGCTCCAACTCTACTGGCATCATCAGGGAACTGAGTAACACTGTGTCTCAATCAACAGTCAACAGTCTCAATCAGTCTGAATCAGTCTATCCTTTCAGGTCTTCTTTCTTTTTCAAGATTTGTTTTAACTAGGAACTGTTAACTGCATTCTTGTCGTGTCATTACTATTCTGTCTGTAATATGGTCTCTTTTTACATTTGACTGAGAATTGTGTGTCACATCTTCAGTAACTTGTTGTTTACTTCTTTGTTAATCTGTTTGACTTGGTTACACAAAATAATAATAAAGTTTAACGTGAATTTGTGTGTGTCAGTATCACTCATGTTGCATAGACCCAAGTCTTTTTACAGGGCATTATGGGGACTTAATTTATATTAATTTAAATCATTAAAAAAAATGTAAATGAAGACATGTTTTAAGGTTAGGGTAGGGTTAGGTTTAGATTAAGGTTAATGGCAATAAGTAGTTATGGTTAAGGTCAGTCTCCAGGTAATGAATGTAAGTCAGTGTTATGTCCCCTGAAGTCATGGCAGCAAGACTGTGTGTGTGTGTGTGTGTGTGTGTGTGTCAGCTAAATTTAAAAAAAAAAAAAAAAAATTCCCTTAAGTGACCTATTTTCCTGTGAATGCAACAACAAGAGAGCTGATGAAGCAAACCAAAAGAGTTCATTCACCCGCTTATTATTGCTGACCTTTATGTTCCTCCTGGGGCTAAAGGCTTTTCACTGCATGTTGGGCTTGTTTCCAGGACTTGGATTACTAATCCAAGTCTTCATTGTTGTAATATTTAGGGATATGAGTGTAATGCCGCTTCTGGCAAGCAGCCTTTTCTGCAGAAACTCCCCTCTGAGAGTGTGTTTTGTGGAGACAAGCTTTAATCTGTGTCCTGGGGTATTACGGGAAGTGGGGGGTGAAAAGTAAACAGCCGGACCAGCCAGCCTCTTGATGGTCACTGTGTAGTTTCACTTGTTGTTTCTACGGCTATAATAGGGCATGTTTTGAATCTGGCTATTGATCTCTCACAGAGAGGAGGGAGTTCACTCGCTGAGCCAAGCTGCTCCCTTCACACACTCAGAGGAAGATGGCTGCTGGGTTGCTGTTGCTGGTTTGCGCCGGAGCTGTGTTGTACTCTGCTGAGGCCCAGGAGCCTTATAATGAGCTCCCTGATAACTTTAAGATGGGAGTGGATCTGGCATTTGAGCAGCTCAACTCCCATGCCGGGGTCCAACACCATTTTCGCTTCTTGAAAAGTGTGGAGAAGTCAGAAATCGAGGTAAAGTCTGTGTTCATGATAATATAATCAGTATATCAGTTCTTAACATTAAGAATTAAAGTGTTTATTTTATGTTATATGTTTAACTTTGTGTTAAAACATCAGTATTAGGTTTACTTGTTTCATAATGACAAAAAAAAAAAAAACATTTGTAGCAGCTTCACTGGACACTGTGGGATGTGATGAAATAACAAAAGTCCTGTAAGTCTTTAGGAATCTGTGTAAGCATTTTGTTAAAACTAAACAGCCAAACATTTAACTGTAATCCTAAAAAGTGAGAAAAATGACTGAACTTCTGGTTCAGACTCATCTTGGTGTCAGTTTCCTTCGCTCTCTGGATCTGCGTGACTGGTTTGGCACTCTCACTCTGCCCTTGGGGGAATATTGGTTCATACTTGTTTTCACATCTGCTTCATATCAAGTGAACTTTGAATCATCAAATGTCAATGTGTTTTCAACAGGGGTTTAGTTGATAGTTAAACCTGGTAAGGTGTGTCTGTGAAAATATTTGGGGGAAATGTTCAGATTAAAAGAAGATACCACATTCCCACCACTCCTCTGATACTCTGGTGTTGATATTAAATTGTTTCAGTTGCTGGTTTGGAGAAAAGCCACCACTGAAATATGAAGCAGCTGCTTTGATGCACTGTGCATTAAGGTTCTCCTGCCTTATCTTATAGGCTCAAAATGTTACATTTAAAGATTTTATCATTTAAAACTTTATTCAGCTGCTTTATGCAGCTGAGAGGGAGCTGTACTTTTCAATCTAAATTTCATTATCCAGAAATCCTATGATGCCAGTAAACTACCCACAGTCTCATTCATTTTGATTTATATATTTTGCCACAGAAGAATTCTTTCATCAGCCTTTTTGAGAAGCTGAGTCATGGGAGTTGTAGTTAGTGAATACTAACAACATAGTTAGGGAATTAATGCTCCTCTTTACTTTGTTCCTTCTTTACATTTAGCCTGATATGACTAAAGCATATTTACATAAAAATTTTCTTGGTGCAGCTTTAATCAGTTTGTTTTGAGATGAAATGAATCCATACTGACTTGAAAGAAAGTTTCCTTAAAATGAACCTCTTCTCTCTTGCAGAGTGGATTTGGTGTGAAATACCTCTACCACCACTTTTACCTGAAACCCACCAGGTGTCCCAAAGGGACAACTGAGTCCAACCCTCAGAGATGCCCCTTCAGGAATGACAGGGTGAGCGAATGTCAGAGAGAAGCCTTCATTTTACACATATTAAAACATCAGCAGCATCTTTATGCTCTTTATATGTTTTCAATACCTCCACAGCCACTGATGGACTGTGCAGTTTGCTACAAAACAGCAGCAGACCAGATAGAAGCCGACCCCAAGCCGTACGTCTACTGTATCCAGAGGCCGAGAGTCACAGAGGTATTAATCTTGACTATATGTCCCATCTGTTCGCTGTGGTTTCTCCATAAAAGCCTGGACCTTTTCAGCTTTTAGCCTTTTCTTATATTGTTTCAAAGCCCAGATATGTAGGTCTTTATGTGGTTATGAAATATCTCAAACTATTCTGATGATACATCTTAATGTCTTTACTCTCTCCTTTCAGGAAATGAGGACAACCAGGAGGGAGCACTGTAAAAAGATGAGTTACAACAGTGGAGCTCCTACACTTTTGGCTGTGTCTACTGGCTAAAACAAGAAAAAAAGTAGCATGCATAAAATAAAAACATGCTTCGTAACATAGTATATCTGACAAAACACTCAAGAATCTATAGCCTAGTTAAGCTGCTGCATGCTTATTTGACTACAGTGTAACAAATCTGACACGCTGAAATCTCCAAACTCAAAGTGTCTGTTTGCTGTATTTTGTTATATTTTCCCACAAAAATGTTGCCAACAAATGAGGGTTATTCAACCTCCCCTAAGGCTCCTTTCTGCTGTGATAAACCAGTGTCTTCTTTGCTTGTAAAGTCACCGTGTTCCAGCTGTAACACTGTAATAAAAAATAAGAAAACACTGATTTCATTTACTGTAATTCAGCCTTATCTTATCACAGCTGCGTGCAGTACATTCATGGGCAAGAAAAGCAGTGATATTTATATGTGTTGTGTGTAGACTTGTTATAGAGACCCACCTTCTTTTAAGGATCAATTCCTCCTTCCTGTGTCCCCTAAAGCTAGAGTCTCACACTATGCTCGAGTTCTGCACAGGATAAGTGGGCGTGGTGGCAGCCGATGCAAAATGCATCATGAAATCACAAAATCGCACACAGATGTTACTTTAGTTGGTTATGATCGTCGTCATTACTGTAATAATATCGTGACTCTAAGCTCCACTCCTACAACTGTAATCTATTTTTGATTTAAAGCATCATTTAGTGCAGAGTTTGAAATCTGAGCTTGTTGTTACTTGCCTCTACAAAACCTGCTGCAGGCAGCGTGAGTTTCCTTATGCAACATGATGTGAGCATCTGAACAAGCAGCAGCACAAATACAGGCCGTGCATGAACTGCTCAGTTTTCAGGAGGTTTGGTAAAATGAGTGACAGTTTTCATATTTGTCCCTCTACATCCTGCCTAATGCAGCTTGTAATTATCATGACGGCTTTACTACAACAAGCTTGTTCATGTACATCATGAACAGTGAGTGATGACAGTGACCGCAGGGCACAGGTGGGTAAAGCTCCTGGAGCACTCTTCTGTGCCTCAGTATCTGTAGGTAATGGAGGTGTCAGATAACATATCTGTCTCTCGTTCACATCCATTAATGGCAGACCCTATCTCTAATATCTCCCCCTTTAAAAGAAGTCTCATTAGAGACCAAACCCATGACTGCATACAAACCCAACCAGTCTGCCTGCTACAAACAATGTTCAGTTAACATAAGAAAGAGGGGAATGGTCCACCCCTCTCTGTCCCTCCTCCTCTCTCCACTCCAACCTCAGCTATAAGTACTGAGTGAATTATTTCACTTCACTTCTTTGCCTCTTCGTGCAGTCTGACTCCAGTGGAACATTCAAGCCTGTAAGTACTTTACATTTTTATGCAGCCTGTCAAATCTGTGATGTTGAACTGAGGTTTCTAATCATGTTGACGAATATCAGCAGAAAAAGAACTAGTATTTTTTAAGTTTTCACTGCTGGTGCACAAATAAAATGAACTTTCTCTTTGTTGCAGAATCATGAGCAGAAACTTCCTGTCAAAGAATGATGAGCTCCGCAGGGGAGACTACCTGATCTCTAACAACAGGGAGTTCAAGGCTATCTTCCAGGTGAGGAACTCAGAATATTTGTGGATTTAAGACACTTATCAGGACACATGATACATGTGTACTGGTCTGTGTAAAATTAAATACAAAAGTAACTGAACAAGTGTTTGTAAATGCACGTTCTGATCACAATCAAATGTCTTTTTCTGTCTGTAGGATGACGGTAACTTTGTCATCTATGGCTGGCAGCCTCTGTGGGCTTCAGACACTTCAGGATCAGATGCTTCCCGCCTGTGCATGCAGGCTGACTGCAACCTGGTCATGTACAACAATAAGGATGAACCCAGGTGGCCTCTTTCTGGCTAATCGCTGCTTTTTTATGGAAATTATGCTGTGTGAGCTCTTGCCTAGGATTGGTGGGAGCCTTTATTGGCCCGCCCCTCTGCTGCTCCTCCGCTGGACCGTCCCTGCTCCGGATTGGCCAGGCGTCTCTACGTACGCGCCATTCCAGACGGCCCGCACAATGACGTCAGCACTATAAAACCGGGTGAAGCCGTCAATCATGGCGGTTGAGATTTGAAGTGAGCAGCTCATCTTGGTGGCTTTAGATTGTGATCGGTCCCTAGCGGCCGCTAGTTTGCTCCTGTGTCTTTGTCAGTACCCGCTGTGAGTGGGTTAAAGAAACCACACCTGATGATCTCCGGTTAGATACGGAGCCACTTTTGTTTGGTTGAGATAGGATATGTATGCTTCTATTCAATTTTTTTCTATTACTATTATTTATTATTTATATCATTATCTATATATTTAAAATATTCAGCTTTTTCTGCAAAAAAAAAAGACTTTCAAATGAGCTTTGACTACTGTGGCATACTTTCAGCTAGAAACTTCATTTTAACTTTAAACAACTCCCAAAATGTTCAGCTATTTAACCTGTGAGCAGCTTTTTGATATTTTGTACAGTTTTTGCATAATCACAGTTTACATTTAATGCTTTTTTCTGACAGTTTTGAGTTTTTACTGGCTGTGTATGGGAGCAGGTTTCAGCTCTTCTGCTTTTTCTTACATTTTTGTGCTTCAGCTCTTCTTACTCCCACATATTTCATAATTTGACACACAAGTTATGCATTAAATATTGACAAATTTGTGCTCTCTCTTACAATGTGACTACTTAAGCAATAGGATTAACAGTTTTTCACGTCAGTTTTTGAGCAACCAGAGGAGCTCTCAACTTCTCCATATAACTGCAGTGTTAACTGACCTCTCCCACTCAAGAGCAAAAACACAAATGTAGGCACTTTTGAAACTGTGACACTGCAGTCTTTTTTCACTTTATCCACACAAATAATACTTGTATGTCTTCAGTAAAGTCTTCCATCACTCGCAGTGAAAGATGTCAGCGGTAGGAGTTACAGTTTTTGAGTCGATAGCACTTGATAGCATTATCTGCAATGTCAGTTAAAATCAAAACACTTCCACCTCTCTGTGACTCCAAGAACATCGTTCTCTTGCTGTTTTTGACTGCTTTTACAAAGACTGAACATTTTATGTTGTCTAATTGCTGTTTTTTGTTTGGACTACTAATATGGGACTTGGAGTGGCTTGAATGCAGCCTGACTGGGCAGGAGCTGTGATCTGGCAGGGTGGGTGCTTGCAGAAGTCTTGAATGCAGGATGGGATGTGGTTTGACTTCAACTCCAGCACAACTGTCTCCACTCACACTCACACAGGGAGAGAGAGGGAGACTGCAGAGGTGGGGGGTGGGGCAAGATGATATAAAGGTGAGTCTTACCTCTTTCACTTCTCTTCACAGATCAACCAGTGTGGGACATTCAACACAAACATTACTACAAGAGGATGTTGTTAAATATCTTTATATTAGGTACTTTGAGAGATCTGTGTTTTAGTTTTTATCATAAGAGGTTGAAGAAGAGCTACTACACGGTTGACAGGAATGCCTAAAACATGTGGTGTTAATCTATGCTCAGTATTTTAGCCAGATGCATGTTGTTGTTTTTTTCAGAATCATTAGCAGAGCGTGAGAGCTGTGCAGAGGAGATAACCTGATCTCCAACAACAGGGAGTGGAAGACTGTCTTTCAGGTGAGTAAATAAGATGTCTTGCATTCTAAAAGTTGATTGAAATCCACAGCTTTTGTTTGGAAATGCACGTTCTGATAACAATCAAATGTCTCTGCGTCTGCCTACAGGAGGATGTCAGTCAGTTAGAATGGAAGATTAAATTATTGCAACTACAACTATGGACCACAAGATGTCACACTAATCTTTCTGTAGCCTGTGCATCACCATGTGTCTTGGCCATTGCATGTATCAACTTATGTCTATCAGGTGCATATAAAAACATAGTAAATGCTTTCAACTGTGAATCTCAAGTTGGAGTTTTTGATTTTAAACGCTAACATCAGTGTTTTTGTTCCACATTTTACAGAACAAAATCTAAATTCTGTTGTGTAGGATCAAAAATCATCCCTTAACATGGCTGCCATCATGTGAACTTGAAATAGATTTACCCAGAAGTCAGTGTTGACTTTGAATCTTGATTCTAATACATTTTTGCTTGGTAATTAATGTCATCTTGAGGGATGATGGTGAACAATGGATGGTAACTCACTGGGTTTGAAACGTACATTTGAATCTGTGAAATCATGTCCTGTGGTGAGTTAAAATGATCATAATCTGCAGGTACTTTCTCAGATGAAAACCTTCAGATAGTAAACATTGTGGTAGTTTTTCTGGTTATTCAAACACAGCTGCATTAAGCGTATGACTCCCTGCTTGTGCTTGCTCCTTCTTACCATTTTGACTGCCATAGTCTCAGCATCTTTCTCTGTGAATGAAGCACTGTAATTTGTCCTTTCCAGTGCACAGAGACAAAAATAGAGTTATAGTCTGATTAATAAAACAAAGAATTTCAAAATCTTAAAGCTCTGAGAAAACAAAACATAGTATTGTTTCATAGAGGCGATATGTTTGGAGCAGATTTTCACATTTTGTGCCAAAGATGTGGTCGTAGAGGGAGCCTGGTTGTTTTGATATTAACTAGTCATTATAATGGAGGCGCTGTCCCTCCCCTTGTTATTGCTGCCGTTTCTGAAACAACCATTTTGTGCCCTAGACGTCTAGACAGCGCCATTGTCTGCTCTGCTCTGCTCCTTGTGCCAAGAGTAAATCTCATTAACAGTGAGAGGGATTGGCAGAACACGGACTCACTCGCAGGCACTGTGTGAGCACTGTGTGCTAAAAATAGAGAAAGATTGTGATCACTGTATAGATCTGTGATTACAACTGAACTGAGCTGAATCAGTGCAAATCTGATGCTGTGATAAAGCATAAAAGATAAGTTAATGTGCACTGGTCATAGAGAAGACACATGGATTCCTGTGTATAGAACCTAGATTATTTCCTCATATTGAATGAGCCATTAAATGCCAAAACTATGAAGTAAACACACCCTCATGCTGCAAATTATATTCCTACCCAGTGATTAGTAACACAGCTTTTCCTCCAGATGTGTTTTAAAAAAGAACCACTAGATGGCAAACTAGGTTTGTACTAAAAACACAGTTCTCATGAAGTAATGAAAACCTCTACTTGATATTTAGAAGTACAGAAGGAGTACCGTATTCTCTGTTGACTGGGCTCAAACAGATACAAGCTGTAGAGCTACAGTGCTGTTGCAGGTTTTTGCTTTGAGGGCTGGGGTAGTGATTTTTGTTTTAGAGAGCGATGCATCTGTAAATCAGTATTGTCAGCTTTAATTTGTCCCACTGGGTTAAGGGTTTGTCAGTCTGTCAGCAGCAATCTAACAAACTGTCAGTGACTATAACTCTTAGGTCTTCAGGAAATGGTTTAAAGTTGGCATGGTTTTGATTAGAAATGACTATAAATCTAGTCAGAACTTAAAATAGAGACACATGCACAATCAAGAGAGCAGAGCCACACTGGATTTAGTGTTCACTGCATGAAATGGAGAGAACACCAGCAACTTTTTCAGGTATTCAGAGAGGAGGACGGACATTATGGGAGACTTTCCAAATTTTACCTTCTCTGTTTTTCACTCTTTATTGCCACCTGTGGTTTATTTTTTAATTCTTTCTCTTTTAAAATGGTAGCAATAATGTGTAGAAATTATAGTTTGATTCATATTTTCTGTCTGGCCAGGCTTTGTCCAAGTTCCTGGATTATTACTACCTAAGCCCTAACTTTTCAGTGTTTGAATTACTTTGTTTAATTTGATTAAACATAACTTTACTTGGGAATATGGGACAAGTAAGTGTGGATTTTATTTTTGATAATATAGGGTTGATTTTTTTTCATCAAAACTCTGCACAGCAGCAACACTGAATATACTTTTACTCCCTTACTTTTGTCTATTAACTTATGCATCAACCTGGTGTTGGTTTTTATTCCTGCACGGTCATCATGGTGGGCGATGAATCTAGTGTAGCCTTCCGATACTGCCTTCTGCTGATCTGTTGGGACAAAACCTGAGAGCAGACATTCGGGTCTTATTTTATCACAAATCATATAGAAGCTAGTGGAACTTCAGTGGGCAAGACTTTGCCAACACAATAATTACTGGTCACTTTCTGATGCTTCTACTTCTTTATTAAAGGATTTTTCCACCACTGAAGCTCTCAATGATCCTCCAAACAGAACCACATTAGACCACAGGCCCTCCTTATTAATGTACAAAAGGCCCTTTTCTCTCTTTTTTATTAACATATAAAACAGCCAGGCCCCTCTGGTGCCCTGTTCTGGTTTAGGTTCTGGTCTTAGGGTAGTGACTGTTGCAGTGTTCTGGGTCTGAATCCAGATCTCGTTGGTCTGGCTTGGGTTTATGCTGTAAAAACTAATCTGCGCTTAACACGCCTGTTGAAATACTCACAAAACAAAGCAAAAGATATAATTTCAAATCAACATGGGACCTAGATATGCCATTACAAAAAACAAGATCATAAGGTCGTAGATGGTTGATTTGTTAACAGTACTGAACAGGCCTATCAGGCACAGGCCAAAGGACCTGAGACCAGAGCCTGACTATAAAGCGACTGTTAACTTTTCTTGTTGGAAAGTCGATCACGGCTACAAAAAGACACAAAACTACCACAAACAGATGGAAAATGACCACAAAGAGGCCCCAAGTCACTGCCAAGACACCTAATGCAACCACAATGATGGAAAATCACCAGAGGGAGAAAGAAAAGGACAACAAAGACACACAAAACGACAATTAAGAGATGGAAAATCACTACAGCGAAATGTAGAACAACCACAGAAATGAAAACTGACCTCAATAATTACCACAAGAAGACACATAGCAACCACAAAGAAGTATAAAATGATCACAGGGGCACACAAAACAACCCACAGAGATGCAAAATGACCACAGGGAGACAGCAAATGACAGTTTGTAGTCTTTTTGCGTCTCTTTAAGTTTGGGTGTCTTGCTCTTATGTATGAGTGGTGGAGGGGCCTCTGACATCTCTACCGGGGATTTGGCGATGATCTGTGAGTTATTTGAAGGTACAAAAAGCAGCTATAAATTGATATTATTTCATATTAGAGTATGAATACTTGGCGTTCACTTGTTAAACTGAGTAAACCACGCAACTATTATTGCTGTACAGGAACCTGGGTTTTAAATCTGAGTCTTACCGCATTTTACTCTCAAATGCGCCTCTCCTAATTAACACTCTGCCCCCAGTCTCATCTCCTCCATTCAAAAGTTCCTAAGCCTGCCTCTAGCCGTGAATTTGACTCGCCTCAGACTGAGATGGCAGTCTTCCTCGCAAGCTTTGTGCTCCAGCTCCCAGACAAGAGTCGGTTTCAACGCCTACATACGGCACTGAAATATATTGGGCGCGCGTAGCGGAGGCTTTACGGTATTTTTGCTCCATCTCTCTGCGCACCGTGCCTGGCAGGAGCCCACGGCTCCAGATCCAGCAGCGACGCCGACAACGACGCGTGTGGAAGATGGTCGAAAAAACCTCAACTCTCCTCCGCGTAAAACAGGCGAGCAAATGAGCAGCGCCGGACTCACTGGGGATCGTTTTACTCCGCCGACCGAGCTGCTACCCCCTCGTCGCTTCAGTGTGAATGGGAAGATAAGCAGAAAAGCATTTCGCAACCTATTTTGCATGCAGCCTACAGGGCGCTTGAAGTCTGGGATATAAATTTCCACCCTGTCCAGTTCCTTCAGCGACCTCGCAGCGCGTACACCTCTAGCTTTTCATGTGAAGAGGTGGTGGGGTGTTCTCACTGACTGAGGGGGTGACTGTTATGAGAAATATTTTTTTTTCTCTGCAAGATGTTTTGAGCGCGGCTGGTGTCGTCGGAGGTGGGGTGCTCCTTCTTCTTCTTCACTGCGCAGACAAGCGGCGGAGCGTCTCTGCGCTACCGCTCGTCTCGTCTCGTCTCGTCTCTTCCACAACAACAACAACACACACGGACAGGACAGGAGCGTGAGGAGGGGGAGGGGGAGGGAGGTGGAGAGGGTCTTGACAGGGAATTTTTTTTTTTGAGGGGGGGAGTGAGGTTTGGAAATCTGGAAATATACGTCGCTAAAATGACGATGTCCGTCCCGGAGAGGAAATCAGGATCGGAGGGGAAGGAGGAGGAGAGCGAGGATGAGAGTGAGATCTTGGAGGAGAGCCCGTGCGGCCGCTGGCAGAAACGGAAAGAGCAGGTTGGTCGGTGTGTCTGCATGCATGCGTGTGTGTCTGCATGCGTGTGTGTGTGTGTGTGCATCAATCTGCTGCTCTCTGATCAGCGAATAAATCAATCACAGGACATCCCCCCCCTGTTATGCAATGCTCGAGCCAGGCCGAGGTATTATTGTCTAATTGTGTTTTGCACCATCCCACAGTAAACCTCACTCAGTGTCACTGACATACCCGCTGATCTGCTTAGCCCACATCAAGTCTAATTCAGTGGGTGACAGGAATAGTTGGGTTATTTCATGTTAAGGCACAGAGAAACTCTGTGTCTGGATGAACCTGAACCTGGGACCTGTAGTTTATGATACACCCTGACTCTAAACTTAGGGCTGTAGATCACACCAACATACTGTGGACGTGTAAAACACTTAAATTACATGTTGAACCATAAAAGCAAGCAGCTGTTTAAGAGAGAATCTGAATTATTTGGCAATGTAAAATAGAAATGTCAAGTGGAGTCAGATTTAGTTAGGGAACAGCTGAAATGATTGGTCAATTAAGCAGAAAATTAATTGACATCTGTTTTGGTTGGTAATCCATTAATTGTCTGAGTCACTTTTCAAGTTAAAATGTGTTATGTTTGGGCAACTTGAAGTTGTCACCTCAGGTTTAAGTTTCACAATCTTCATTCAATTAAGGAAACAAACAACAGATTAATTGGAAATGAACATAATGGTTGGTTGAGGCCCTAGAAGTACTAACAATCATTTAAATGATCAATATTTTTACTGATTATTTGCTCAGTTATTCAGTCAGTCATTTTGTCTGTATTACCAGACATCCAAACCAAAAAATGTTCAGTCTACTATCACCCAAGACGAAGAAATACATCAATTCAGAAGCTGAAACTAGAGATTGTTTGGTGTTCTTTGACTTCAATGATTAATGGATTATCAAAATAGTTAGCTGTACTTCTTCTGTACTTTCCCGTTTCAGCTATAGTTTTATGCAGCACAGACGTGTGTGTCAGAGGTCTTAATAATCTGAACAACATGCGCCTCACTCTCCTGTTTCTGCAGATTTCTTGTTGCATCATCTTTAAAGGCATTCAGAGCAGACTTCTCCTCAACAACTTGAGGAGAAAAACATGTTACTGTAGGGCACTGTGTTTTTCTATTCTGAATCTAATTAGCTGCTTCCACTCTTAAATATGAGCTCAGCTTTATATGATTCTAAGTCGAATGTTTTTGGGCTTTGAACTGTTGGTTGGACAAAACAGTTATTTGAAGAGGCTGCTTTGGGGCATATGGAGATTGTGATGGACATTTTTCACTTTACATACTGATCGATGAATCTATTAATCCAAAAAATCAATGAAAACACAGTGGAAAATGTTAGTTGCAGCCCTAGTACACATTCCTGTCTATCTCAGACTTATGATAGAGTTACTGAATGAGCTGCAGCATGACTCTAACACCTGCATCTTTCCATGTGAGGAAAATAACCCAGTGGCCTTGTTGGAAGCTTCCTCTCCCATAAATAATCCTGTGTTTGTTTCATGTCAACATCAAAGATAGAAAATGCAGCACAGTATCTGTCACACTCCCAGCTGGTGTGTTCACAGCCATCAGCGGCCTCGGCACGACTGAAACCTGTCCACACACCTCATTTGATTCAAGTTGTTTGCAGAAGCACCTCCAAAGAGTTCAGTTATTATCAGACAGAAGAACCACACGTCTAAATGTCTCAGTATTGTGAAGCAGCGGGTGTGGCCTCCTCTAACGGCTCCAGATAAGGCGGAGAATTTAAGTTGAAGGTTATCTCCCCTGCACACACAGCGGCGTCGCCATGCTGCGACCACCTGACCTCAATGCACTTTCTGTACCACTGAGTATTTGTCGGGTTTGGAAAGAACACACACACACGGTCACTACCCCACCCTGGTGTTTTTCCACCCATTGATTACCCATCTGTGTGTTTTCTCGGCTGCCACTGCCACTGTCACGTTTTCATTAACCCTGGCCCACCAACCGAGAGCGTCAGTCAGTCAGGGCTGGTTGCTATAGTACAAATCCATACCAGAATATTAATAGCATGTCATGTACATACATGTCATAAAATAAAAAGGTGTGCTAAAAACACAAAATAAATCAATATCTGTTCACTGCCATGATAACTCATTTGGTTTATTTTAATTACAGTTTGCTTGGAAACAGTGGTATTAATGCTCCAAATAACAAAGATCTTTTTGTAATTATGAATCAATCTGCAAATTTTCTGTCAGTCAGGGTAATTGTTTGACTATAGAGTATCAGAAAATGACCAAAAATGACCGTCATGAGACTTTAAACCCCAAGGTGGCCTTCAACTAACAATCCAAAAATCATGTTTTTAATTTACATTGATATAAAGCAAATGCATCAACAGCTCACATTAGAGAAGCTGGAACCAGCTTTTCTGTAGGATTTTTTCTTCATAATGGACTTGAGATGATGACATATTGTTTTGTAGTTACATTATCTGTTGACTGACATATAGATTATTTGACTAATCATTCCAGCACTACCACATTATACGGCTCTTTCTAAGGTCCTCTAAAGCTGCAACTAATGTCTGTTGATTGTTGACTGTCTTCTTGATTAACTGAAAAAAAAGTACAGAAAATGTCAGAAACAGTGAAAAATGTCTGTCACTGTTTCCTGAAGTCCAAGGTGAAGTCATCAAATTGCTTCCACAACCCACAAATACAAAGTTTACTAAACACATAAAACAAAGGAACAAAGCAAAGATGCTAAAAACGAGGAAATGTTTGGCATTTTTACTTGAAAAATAAGTTAAACAATTCACCAGTTATCAAAAATTGTTGATTATTTTTCTGTTGTTCCAACTAATCAGTCAGTCAATCAATCATTTCATCTCTAAAGCAGCAAATCCTCACATTTGAGAACATGGAAACAGCAAATTTGTGGAGTTTTGCTTGATGAAATCACTGTCAACATTCTTGTAGATGAATTTTATGTTGACTGACAAATAATCTGATTGGTTAATCACAGCAGTATGATCTTATCATCCTGGAATGAGGCCATTTGAAAGTTTCTGAATAGAAATATTGAATTATCACGCAGCCTACAGTCAGTTTTTGTATCTGTCACTGTTGTTGGAACTGCGCTCATCAGTTAAAAACCAAATTAGAGAGGGGTAATTTGCCAGCGTAATGCCTCAGGCTTTCATTTAATGCTCACCTTGACATAACTCAAATATATCCATGAAAAGAGGTTTTTTTTAATGATGAAGCATTTTCCAAGCTTCACTGTTAATACATGCTTGATCATAAACAAAATGAACCCATGAGGTAATACCTTTGAAAGTGAGCCAGTAACTGCTGCCAGCCATTCATAAAGCTGCTCCAGCAGGTTAGAACTGTAGCGGTGTTAACCTCTGAACTTGCCCTGTGTGTGTTGATAGATCTGTGAACTCATACTGAATCTTGTAAAGTCATTAGTCAAACAGCGTTGCTATTGTAAATGCAGGCTTGTCTACTATGATGCACAAGTGTGGATATCTCCTGCTTTTCTGCTCTCTCTCTCTCCCCGTCCAGCAGGCGTGGGTGTGTCTGAGCGGCAGGCTTGAAATGCACATGAATACTCAGTAAATAAGTCAGTGGGTGAAAGTTCAGAATACACGCTGCCATATCTGTTATTCAGCTCTGCCATTAAAATAAACACAGGCCAGTGTCACATGGTTAGCACATGGTATTGTTGCCTTGCATGGCTGTTTTCTTAGCAGATGCACAGGCAGGACAGGTTTTAGATTTTTAAACTGGATGAATGTTTTGCCTTTTAAAGTCAGTTTATCCCCCTTGACTCAACACGCCGGGCATTGATTTTTCTCAGGGACTGAACGCTGCTGTTGTGATTGGAAAGAAAAACTATGTGAGCTGTAGCATAACAACTGTTGGTGAAAGTCTTTCCACGTTTTTTTTTTTTTTTTTGTTCCAGTTGATGCTTGTGAGAAATTGTTCCTTGCTGTAGTGCCACAAGAAGACACAAGAAATTAATCAAACAGAAGTTGGTGGGTCAACACATTTCCTTCCCAGGAACAAATGAATTAAAATGGGTGGACATTTGTTGCACAATAACCTCGCTGCTCTTTTAGTTAATTCGACTTTACGAGGAAATCTGCACGTCAGCAGCAACATGATTTACAAGTCATGATTCACTTCCTAGAATGGGGACAGTCATTTTAACACAGGACATTTTGCAAAGGTAAGGTAGTGACTCACAGAATATTGCTGTTGAGGCTTGAATCTAACAAAACTGCCCTTTTCTTTTCAGTCTGTCTTTGATTTTTGTAATCTTTCTGAAAAGAAATATTGCACAAAACGTCTAGGGACAGACACTGGATGCTCAAAAGCAGACGTTTCCAAACATTTAGGGAAGGTGTGTCGCAAAGATCCGATGTGATGTGTACTTTAAAAACTACGATTTCCGCAATTTACATAAAAACTTACCTCGTTCTCTGAGATATACCTCAGTCAAATCTGAACACACTGACTGAGAATAATCACATTTTCAAGTTTTCTTCATTATCAGTGATAACTGTCACATAACACATTCATGATTTAATTGTAAAAAGGAAGTGCTGTTAGCTAATTCGGCATATTTTTCATGCTACCAGTTTGTCAAAGTGTACACAAATATAGGCTAAAACACAGGTGCTCACAGTATTAGACTTCTCTAAAGAGTGATTGTCTGACAGTAATAACAGAGCAGTGGGAGTCTGGTCCACCAGAGACACGGTCCACCCTGACCTGTCACACTGAGCCTGTTTTATTACAGTCCAGCTTGGACAGAAGATTATCACTGCCCCCCCTGTGATCTTGGCTCAGTAATGCAGCAGGGTAAACCTCCTGAAGTGAATCCACACCCAGACCTGCTCTGTGGTGCACCAGAGATGCTATTCCAGCAATTGTTCCATCTTTTATTTCCAGGATCTGTCTCCATCTGCTCACAGAGAGATGAAAATGAGGCAGCCTGGCTCGGGCAAGACTGCATTCATTTGCTGTGGCGTTAATTCACAGATGAATATGTGAGGTTGAATGTGACGGGCAGATGCTGTTTTCTGCATTTACGTGTTGACCAAAATCCCATGCATGTGTCAGTGCTTGCATGCAATTGTCAGGCTTGAGAAACTGAAGGCGATGACACAGATTTACCAAGTAGAGGTGAGCAATATGGGAAAAAATAATATTGCAAAAGCTTTTTTGACATGCTGCAGTAGGAAAAACACAGGTGTGAGTAAGTAAAAGTCAAGTTTAAACAAATTAAAACTGACATGTAATTTGTTTGCACTAATTCAAACGCAATTCATTTACCGCATATCCTATTCATACCCTGATATCATACAGGTGATGGCCTTTTAACTAGCATCAGGAGTCCTGAGAGTCCTGTATAATGTTGTGTTTTGAGTATCAGCGGCCAGTGACATATGGTGGGATAATTTTATGACACTCAAATGAAAGCCAACTAAATATCATCACCCTACAGTTGTCACAATGTATGTAGCGCTGTAAACCTCCAGAAGCTTTAGGATGTTTTCCATGTCTGCGGCTGTAAAGACAAGCCATTAAACTAAGCAAATGAACCTGGAGCGAAGAGCATTGTCCCTCATAAGCCCATGTTGAGCTGTGGCTTGCAGTAAGCGCTGCCTGTCCTGAGGGGATCCTCCTAATGACTTACACTCCATGATAATCCAGCAGTGTAGGCATGCTCGCCGGTTTGACAGCTGCGCTATGAGGAATGACATCCACTCAGATTTCCCTGGAGGGGAAACAAGGAACGGGGACAGTCAGCTTTGATGGTCGCTCTGCCAATGGCGCAACCCGGCCCCCCCGCCCCGTCACTTAGGGCTTATGGGTTTACTAAGAAACCCACTCACACCCTTTAATTCCTAGAATGCAAAAGTAATGACTTGTATAGATGACTTCATTGACTCGCAGCTGTTTTTAGCCACGTTAGCAGCTTGAATGTGGGGAACTTCCGTCTGTCTGTTAGGTGGTTGGTCCACCACTTTGGTTCAGACTGAAATGTCTTAGCAACTGCTGACATTGATCATTACCAGAGGTGATTCCTATTGACCCCCTGTCTTTCCATCTTGTGGTTTTTAGTGAAATATCTCAACAGTTAGTGGACAGATTTTCATGATATTGAATATAGATAACAGTGATTCCCAGAGGATGAATCCTAATGAATTTGATTATCAAAACATGAATTGTCCATGCTGCAGAACTGGACACAAATGCACAGTTGTAGCAGTATAGGCGTGTCTCTGAGAGGGACTGTTGAATAAAGGTAATTCCAGTTGAACCTGTCTCTGTGTGGGAATAACAGAGACCCGCAGCTCCACCTCTGGACACAATAACAGATTTATGAATGGTGTGATGTAACTTATTGTGTAATAACATACTGCATTTTACAGCTTGGGTGTCTTTGACCCACCCTGCCAGATTACATTAGAGACAGCTGCTGTCGTAAAATTTCACTACACAGCTCTCAGTCAGCGGGGGTGTTTAAAATGAAATTGCTAAATTAATGGTGTCACACAGTGTTGTTCACATGAGCTAATTATTGTATTCTGTGCTTTTGAACACACAAAGAGCGGAGATACCGGCGGTAGAGACGGGAAAAGCTGAATACTTCCTGGTGTTTACATGCTGCTGTTTCACAGGCAGTGTATGGACAGTAATAATCTAAAACAGCAGTTAGCAGCACTTAATTAGCACCTGTGTGGCGGCTTGAGGGTCGGTTTACTCATCGGTCAGCATCCAGACAAGGAAGGTGTTACAAAACTGCAGCTTGCTAATAGCTTTAGGGAAACGTCCACTCTCAGATATACATACACTGTTATCATCAGCTTGTGGTACTCCAGCAGGTCATTCGAGAGTAAGTGTGGTAGATGTAGCTCCAGATATTATTACAGGTGGACAGAGGAGGAGGAGGAGGAGGAGGAAGGAGTGAGGTTTTCCCAGGAGAATCTTCCACAGGAAGATTATTCAGTTGAGAAGACCTGTCATGTTCCTCTTTTTTCCAATGGTTTAATGGCTCACAGTGTCATTAAACCATTCACCATGTCCTCTGTTGGCACTGTACACAGCAAAGTAGATCAATCGTCCCCGCAGATTATTAGTTTATGGCTTGAATGACTAATTTATGTGCATCATGTACTTTCTGCATTCCTTTAATTTAGTTATTTGTGTCCTTGAAATACTTCCCTTGTTCCCTTACACCACACCCATGTCATATTGCTGAGACCAGACATACAAACAGCCAAGTAGATTAAAGCTTTTTATCCACCTCCCTGCTGTAGTTATAAGTTGTGTAATTGAGGACTTTCTCTCAGTTGGCATAAAGCATGGCAAAAGTTTCAACAAACTGGTTTCAAAGTGACTAGACAGTAGTTCAGTGTGAATTAAAATCCAGTGTTAACAAAATGGAGATGTAGACCCACACTGTTTGTCTGTGTTTGGCTTATCTTGTTAATGTACTGCTGCAAATATTTGATGAAATTCAAAATAGCTAATTAAAGGTAGCATGTTAAGTTTGTGACCACTTGTAGCGCTGTCGAGCAATAGTCACAGCGATGCAGCAACAAAGGCAAGGAAGAAGACGACTGCTAGAAAGTAAACGTGGACGTAAACAATGAATGCACAATTGTAAAAATGTCATGTTTAGACAGTTGAAAAGGACCAATAACAAACAATTAGTCTGATCCAGAGTGAGTTTGTTTGCACTAGCTGCTGTTTCTATGGTTCTGTGTGGACAGAAACATAAAAAACCCTCCACTGGCTAAGAATAAGTCCGCTATGTGTCAGGTCCACTGTGACACATCATGAACTCACATCCCTTTGAGTTGTGAGCTGCGCTACAGTGGAAAACAGAACAGATGGTGTTCAGCCTATCAGGCCCAATCATGAAAAGGCCTCACATGCGCTTCTGACACTATACCTGTATTTCTTTGGCCTCAGAACATCATGAAGTTGCTGTGTCATGTGATCTGGAGGTATCCTATCACATGGTTGTGAAATGTGAGCTGGTCTCCCACGTCAGGCCTCCAAGCGGTCATCAGATCTGATGGGATGTATGACGAGGTGTGGCTGTCAGCGTTTTCCACTCCAGCTGTGTGAAATAGAGCTGCTTGGATCTTCCGCCAGTTGGACGGGAAAGCTGGCATGAAAAGGAATCCTCTAGGAATGGCTGACATGTCTGCAGGCTTTCACGGAGCTGTCACAGCAGTTCACGTCATATGACATCCATGCCTCTGAGGAATGCCCTGTGCCTACTCAAGCGTCCTTTACACACAGTCGGCAAGATCTTTGAAAGACTTAAGTTTCCTAGAGTCATCTTGTGGTGCTGTTGTGTGAAAATGAGTGTTTAAATGTAGACATATTTGTAGAACAAACTTTATTTTTCATATTTTTTGCATTGCTGAATTCATGAGCAGGGAGGCTTCTGGCCTTTATCACACTGAAACAGAAGTCTTAACAGTTCCATTTGGATTTTCATAATTCAGACTGCATAATGCCATCATTATTCATCTCTCTTCAGTCATCAGCGTCTGTCGCTAGAGTCAGCTTTTCTGCCTCTGCCTCTATTTGCAGTTAACTGAGATGCACTGAAGGAAAAATCTCCGCTTGAATACTCTTACAACTCAAATGCTGCACTCGTGGCTGTTGCTCTGTTTTGTCTGGATAACCAGCCAAACATGTAGATCCCGACTAACGTGATATCATGGGACGGTGTATAAATAGCATACCACTTTCAGGGCATTTCATGTGTCATGTCTGCGCATTTTAAGGTTTTCATGCATCATTTAATGCCATTTTGGTTAGGGTTAGGGGGAGGGGAAGGAAAATAGAAATTTGTTGAAACTGCAACAAGAACCTAAATTGTTTTGAGATGTATGGTCTCTAATTCCTCACTCCAGTTTAGGAAAAGTATGTTTCAGAAGGCCGACAATAACCAGGTTACATTAAAGAGGATGTCCACTGATTTAACACATCAATATCAGTAATGTTGAGTGCTCCGCAGCTTGTGGAAACAGTTGAACAGATTTATAGCGAAGAGCATAAGAGAAAAATATCCAAATGTGGATTTTCCCTGTACGCATTCAGAGTTTGACAAATATAGTCTTGTGACTATGATGCACACACATACTGGGTTATAACAATAGTCTCAGACAAAGTTTAGTTCCTGTCATGTGTTGTAATATGAAGCCTTTGATAAATATTTTAGCCTCTCACTGTCTGCACTACGTCCTGATTGATTCCCACAACGTCTGAGGCCTGCTGATTTAAAAGGGCTGTCGTCGGAGTGCAGAGACTGTAAAATCATTAAAGGTGCAGCTACGGTCAGGTTGTTATTGCTACTGAATGTCAGTGTTTTCACCCCTCCCCCCTGCTTCAAGGCAAAGGCCAAGGTCCTCCACCTCCTCTCATCTGCCCTGCTGTTATACTGTATGTAACTTTGATCGCAGAACGTGTGTGAATATCAGCCCTAAAAACGTTACACAAACCCTGCTCCAGGTGAGAATAGGTTGTGCAAAGCCTCTGTAAACACGACCATCCCTGTAAAGAACTCCTGTGTTTTAACTATCAATAAAGGAGGGATACTACATGACGTTTCACAAACACATGTTTTTATAGCTGCAAAGGAGGCTTTCTTCACTCTGTTGACCAGGCTGATATGATAACCCTGTGTGCAGGTTTCAGTGTTGATTCATGCCTTTGCACTTTAACATCAAAGGCTTGTACCGCAACCTTTGAAACCAAACATGGATATCTTTGTGTGTATGTCAAATATGCATTGAAAAGAAGGACAAAGGAGAAACAGTGCACACACATTTGAATGTTGTGATATGAAGGGAAGTACTGGCAAGAACTTGACAATTATTTACCATAAAAGTTTGTTTGGACGTGCACTTAAGACAAATAATGTTGCTGCCTCTGTCTCAGTAATGGGATGAGGAGAATAGGAAAACTGGAAGTTTCTACACTTGTTTCAACACTTGGAAACAGAATCTGGTGATCACCGCTCAGGGGGTAATCTGTCAATTGATGCAAAACCATTTCTCTGTGAGGTTGTGAAAACAAAAATGTTGCATGTACTCGTTGTCTTGCAGCTTTGTTGCTTAAGGTTTCATCATTTACCTGCAGCCCTTCTCTTCTTGAGCTGAAATAACATCTAACTTGTGCCTCTCAACCTGAAATAAGACTTCCATCCCCTCTCACGATCTGCCGTCGTCCCTGTTTGGCAGATGCAGGCGACCTCTTTGCATTCGGAATTTGAATGTGTCTGAGTTGTTTGTGCAGCTCGGGCGGCTGAAAGCAAAGCAGGTTACTCTGATGCAGGAGCCACAGATAAATTAGAATTGCGTCTCAGCAGCCGTCAATCAGGGAGATGGCTGATGAATTAAATATGGAGCCAGTGAATAAGAGCCCCCCACCCTGTGCTACACAGTGATGATCAGGGCTGTACCTTACACAAAGGATGTGTCCTCTGTGTTTCTTTCCAGGAATAAAGTGTCTTTCTTTTGTCTTGGTAGGAGCAGCTGATATTTTATCATGTTGTTCGAAGAAATATGCTGATTTTAAGAGTTATTTCTGTGAGTCGACTTCAAACAATCTTATCCAATGCTGGTCATCAGTTTTGTTTTTTGCAGCTCTGGCACAAAAGTCTTTCTTCAAGCTTCAACTCTGACTGGTTTGGTTTGTCTTGACTTATTTGAATCGCTGCGAGGAAGCTATCAGAATTCAGCTTTTATCATATGTGACAGTTGAATAAGTTAGATATGACGGAACATGCAAAGTTTTGAAAATCTTATTGATCCTGGACTTAGGCCATGTTGAGACAGACAGTGGTGCTGCGTGAAGAAAACACGGTCTGGTTGAACCTGGCTCAACTTTTGTAGAAACACAAGGCAGTGTCATCAGGCAACCAAATATCTGCAAGCACATATTCCTGGTAGATTACTTTGTAACATGAATGCCCTATTTCTACACTTTACCTCATGATTGTTATGATGAAAAATAAAATGATTGCCGCCATGATGCTATTCCAGGGTTGTAAAATCCTTTCTCCTTGATATCATAAACAGCTGTGTAGTGTTTTGGCATCTAATAAACCTTTAAACTCGTCCATCTGTTAGTCAGACTGGACTTCCTGGATCCTATTTCGTAGTCTCACCAATACCTGAAGGGCAGCAGCCTACAGCCCTGGTAATGACAACACATATTGTAGCCCTTGATGTCTTGTGCAGAAACTGTGGACAGGTAGGTGAGTGCTGGATAAACAGACGCTAACCCCCCACGTAGCTGCTTTCACAGACGCTCCTATTGAGCTTTGTCTGTAGCCTTACATAACAGTAACAGGCACAAAAAAAGCTGCTTGCTGTCTCCATGCATGTCTGCCAAGAGGCTTTTGTTTGAACACGTGCTGAAGGGCCAGCTCAGGTTGACTCTCGATTTCTCAGCTTAATCCCACTGGAAGATAAACACCGCATGATAAACACAACCGTCTCTTCTGCCCCGTCATCTTATTCCTATCTGCTTTCCTTTAGCCTTTTCTGTTGCTCCACATGGAGCCTTCTTAACAAGCTCAATTTCAGCCACTTGACTAATTGAGGCCTATAAACACAACAATAGCAGTAGGAGAGAAACTTCTCCCGAACTGCATTCTCACACTCCTCTTAAGTGGTTTCTTCTGCTTGACAATGTTGTTTTCCTGCTCCTGCGTCTGGTAACGGGAGCGTTATGAGCTAATGATAGTCCCAACGTGCGCGAGCACACCGCTCCTGAGCTCAGCCCAGGCTTTTAACTGTTGCTGGCTGGCGAGTGTGGCAAACACTCAAAAAGCCTTTGCACTGTTTGCCAAGCCTTTGGAGCCTTTACCCTGAGTCACCTCTTCTGCTTGCTGGAAAGCTGTACTGCAGTAACCTCTGCTGGAGATGCAGCAGAGGGGGGTGCGGTCGCCGGAGCTCACATAACATATTGCTCTTCCGTTGGGTTTGTAGTAGCAGTGAAGCAAGCAGTGTGTGTGGATTTACAGGCATGAATTGGGTAATCCAGTGGGCAGAAATTACCCCGCTTTATGGAGAACTTTAATACTCAGGTGGACTTTGCCAGACCTTGTTAAGCTTCTCCAGGAACACAGTCAATTGCAAATGTTTTTAAAGAAGCGGGAAGAGTGCCAGTTTCAGGTCAGGGCACACACATGTCTTTTAAGCAGCCTAGCTAGAACCGCTGCTTCTATTCCAAGAACTGGACTATTCCTGAAAAAAGTTACTAATTGCAAAACACTCCTTCCCAGTTTTGTAAACCTTCTCCTCTCTTTGAAAGTCTTCCTGTGGTTTCAGAATTGCAGATGTGAGAGAGAGTGAGTTTGTGTGTTAAAGTAAGTGATTAAAATCAAAATGGAGACCCAGGTCAAAACTCTGAAACCTCAGCGAACCAGCAGCCCAGTTACAATGTCCAGACATAAGCACTGAAACCTTGCAAACTTGAATTGACGTCATCAGTCAAGAAGTTGCCAGAGCTCCAACTTCTCAATAAAGGATGAAACAGCGCTTTGTGAAATCACAGGCATTTCTGTGGCCAGTAAAGTACAAGGCTTGAATGCAATGTTTCGCTCCACAAAACTCAGAGTTCTTTCTGTTTTTATGAAAATATAAATCAATAATTATGCTGTTTGATAAGAACAGTCAGCACGCTTTTTATAAAATAAAGAAATGCAGTTTGTGGATGATTTTGGACTTCCCCTGTCATCCTTTTTTTAACATTAAGAGCCTCTGAAATGTGGGTAATTCCCTCTGGCAAAATCGTCAGCAGCACAGACAGTGGTGGACGTAGTATTCAGATCCTTCACAGAAGTTATAGTAGCAATACTATAATGTAAAAATATGCAAGTACAAAGAAGAGCACTGCATTCAAAATCTGTTTTAGCATCTTTACGCTTTTTGTTTTGGTTTCACAGCCTGCAACTTTGGTTCATGATCTCCACTTGATCAGTGCTGTTTCCAGCAGTAGTAGGCAGCTTTCTTCTGCAAAAATGTGTAAAAAAAACCAAACCCAAAACACTACCTGCTCTGCATTTAACAGTGAACAAACAAAGACAGCAAGTATATGGTGAACATACAGTGAAGCATTTAGCAGCTAATGAGTGAGATATTTCCCTCAGAGGCAGTAAAAGCTAAAAGGAGAGTGAATATTTGACATTCCCTCATGAATCAAATGAATGCTGCTGTTGCTCTGTATGTGCATGCTAACATGTTTGCCAAAGCAACTCTGTAAGGTAATATGTCAGTTGTGTGTATACAACTTGCCAATAAAACAACAACAAAAAATAAAATCAAAGTAGAGAAGTATTACTAGAAAAATGTACTCCAAGGATGAATAAGTAAAAGTACATGACTTTTATTGTTATTTATAAAACATTTACATTTAAACATTAACCAGTAGGTATGGCTGTCACATTAATGTAGAAATACAATAGAGTGGAGTAGAGGTATAAAGTTGCATAACAAGTACTCGAGTAGAGTATAAGCACCTTAAAACTTGAATAAGTGCAGCTGCTTTCGACCACTTACTGAAGACTCATGGAAAAAAATGTCCACAAGAAAGCCCTTAATAACATGCCGTTTTCACCGTGGGAAAACCCAGAGCCATGCTGGATTTGAGTCAAAGTCTGTGAGGCTGTACACTGAGACCAGGCCAACGTCTTCCTGTTCAAACCAGGCGCTACAAAGGTGACAACATTCAGACATTTATTAGTAGGATGTTGGGGAGAAAAAACAGTTTTACCTGATGGTGGTGGCAGAGAGGTGTAGCTGTTGAAAAATCAGATTGTACTATTCATTGAGAAGACTTCATTTCTTACCGTGTGAATGTGGCATGAATTGGGAGCATGCCAAGCAGCTGTGGCATCAATCAGTTCCTCAGAGGGAAGAGAAAAGAAGAGAGCCGTTGATGATTCACACAGATTTTCTACGATTATGACTCAGCATGGATCTATAACAAGAGCTGTACAATTAGTGAATCGGGCTATGCAAGGTTATGTAAGGATGTTGGTCTGAGGGAATTGCTCTGCATTTGTGTGAAACTGCATGTTGTCGCTGCTGCAGCAGCACAAATTAGTGAGATAAAATCTAAGTGTGAGGGTCAGACTGTTTCAGCAAATCCGATCGGTTCATTACTGTGGTATTGTCCCGGAAATAGACTGAATTCTTTTAAACACCAATGGCTAGTGCCAGGAATTTTTGTCCCAGCAAGTTTGTTCGCCATCAGCAGCTTTTCTCTGGTTTAAAACAATGGATGGTCAGAGTAAACACAATCATTTAAAGGAAGGACAAATAAGAAAGACACTTGTTAAAATCTATTAGGTTTATGCAGCTTCTCCTCTCTGCACAGACTAACTCTCTGTGGCGACTGCAGAGCATCTTGCTTTATAGGATTCCAGCAAGGCAGGACCCCCTTTTGATCTGAGGTGTGTTTGCTTTATTAAAAATGACACACACAACAGGTCAACCTTGTTAACCTTGAGCTCTCCCAGAGGGAGGAAGGAAAGGAGGCGCTTCAGTCTCACCACAGGATAAATGAAATTCCCCTGTACATATAATTTAATGTTTTATTCAGGCATAAAATTGAATTTTGCCAAAACAAATGATTGTTTTGTCAAGAGGATTAATGTGAAATCAATGACAAATATGTGACATGATTCAAATAATTCTCAGCGAACGATAATTTGCTCATTTGATACTGCCAGTGGTGAATATATCGACTGAAGAAATAGCAGCAGGGTAAAGCAACAGAAACAGTATCCCTACAACATTACAGACAAGTTTGTTTTTCAACTGTAGAATGTCCCACTCATTTGGTCAAAACTAAGAGGACCTAATCAAAAATGTTATTTTATGTTGTGTATTTCTGTTAAAATATATATATGTATCTGCCCACATATAAGAGTTTGCAAAATTGTAGTTTTCTATTTACAGGTCACTCCTTAGCTGCCAGCATTATTAATCTACATATATTTTATCGTGTATGTTCCAGATATCTAGTAAAGTAAGAAAAACGGTGATTTAAAGATATATCATGACATATACACAGGGATTAAGTGTCATGTTATAAGCTGGCAAGACCAAAAATCATGCTTTATAGAGCTGTGGTGTATCAGCTGTGATTGTGACTGTGAATTCAACCTCCAGCTCACAGCCTTTGCTGCACGTCTTCCCCTCACCTTAACATTTGTCCTGTAAAATCAGCAGAACTCTCATCAAAAGCCAGGACAGATTAGATAAATGTTAAACAACTGCAGTGCTGCAATAACTCCCGCTGATTATTTGAGGAAAAAGTCAGAACAGAGAATCGTGTGGCGATAACGGAGCCAGATAATGATTTATCTCGCTATAGTTTTAACCTCTAACAGTAGAGGAGAGCCAGGTGGTTTGTGAGGTGTGATAAGGTGGAGTTTTATTCCTCCCTCATAGGCCTTTCCTATACTCTCTGAACTGTCAGCTCATGATATTTGTGTCTCTGAGCCAAGATGCTGGTTCACATGCTTATCAGATGGCACCCACTACTCATATTTGTCATGCTAGATTAATAGACAGAGGGATCCACTCTTGAATGAAACATGAAAACAAGACGAATGCTTGTCATCAGCTGCTGGGTTTCTGTTTTGTAAACATGCTTCCTTTCTGAGCAATGCTGGATTTGTCGTTCTGTACTCCCTCTGCTTTTACCCCATAAATGTTCTTAATTTAAGTCAAGGGGTTTTTATCTTCTCCTTCTTAAGTGGGTTTATTCTTACTTCTTAAGTAAGTAAACACACGCTGAAGGAATGCAAATAAATTGGCCCCAGAGTGCCCTGACCTTGCTTTTTTTTTTTTTTTTTTTCCACTTGAACACAGGAATATTTGATTGGTTGAATTACATGGGTGTGTGTTAACAGGGGAGTTGAGCTTTTTAAGATCACTGATTCGACGGCTCCAGAAAGGTTGAGAGGTTTAACCGTGGGCAAAGTCAAGACTCGTTAAAGCGTGCAGATTCAGTAAAGTGATGCTCAGAATCAAGCAGAACTGGATTCTGATTAGTGCTGAAATGATTTATAGACTGTTTTGATTAGTCATGTGACCGGGTATTAACTGTTAGCAGTCACTTACTCATTTAAGTCACTTATGCAATTTGCCAAATTGCTGTTTCCTGCTTCTCTAAAATAGGTATCTGCTGATTTTCTCTCTTTTATATCATTGTGAGTTGAATATCTTTGGGTTTGGGACTTTTAGTCAGACAAAACAAGCTATTTGAGGATGTCATACGGGGGTTGTGAATTGGCATTTTTTCATCCTCTGTCATTTTACATATTTAAAAATCGTTCAGTTCATTGTAAACTAGAATTACCACTGAGTTATGGCACTGAATAATTGCTAGAATAGCATTTTTGCAGAGCATTATGATGTAAATTAGACATTTTAGTGAAATTTTGTCAGAATTAGCATATGAATCCCTGAGTTATGGCCCAAAATGTCTGAGTCCATGTGGACGTTTGTGTCAGATGTAATGAAATTCCCTCCCTGATATATTGTATTCACCAGCATGGGGCAGATGTGAGGTCACCGAGACCTTGACATTTGACCTTTGACTACCAAAATCTTCTCAGCTCATCCTTGAGTTCAAGTGAATGTTTGTGTCAAATTTAAAGATATTACCTCAAGGTGAGCTCGGATCACAATGCACGATAATGTGGTTCAAGGAAATAGCTTCATAAATGACTTGAGAAAAAATAATGTTTTATTTAAAAAAAAAAAAAAAAACTTTCTGAGAAACATTGGCGTGACTTTTTGTAAATTAATAGGTTTATATTCTTCAAACCAAGGTACAGTGAAAGTGTTTGTGCAACTTTACTTGAAGTGCTACTGAGATCTATTCCTAGACTCAAGGATTGCTAATGAACATGTCTACACTGGCAGTGTAAATTGGTGTGAAAACAACACTTCTTCACACATACACAGACACGCACAGCTACATGTGTAAAGTATATAACACTCAGTCACACCCTCTGTCCTACAGATAGACATGAAATCAGAGCCTTACTTATGGGTGAATCATTGTTATTGGGTGATAGCCTTATGTAATGAACCTCTTAAACACTTCCTATGCTCATCACGTCCTGGTTAGGGCAGCGTCTTTGCTCTTGAATGCAGTTGTGGTTTTGCCATCTCTCTCTCCCGTCGGCCTTATAAATCTACAGCTTTGTCACAGTGACAATGGGAGCGAGGACAGAGTGGTTACTGTAATCTTGCAGCCCTGGTACAGACTGAAACACAGACAGAGACGACTCTCTCTCAACTGCAAACACAAGTGCTAAATTTGAAAGGCGAAATCATCTGCAAGAACGAAAACATTTTGAACCTTTTGTGAAGGCCTCACAATGTTTATCATGTCCCCGGTTACATAAGAAAGTACAGGACTTGGTCAAGGCTGAGTCTCTTTGTTGAAGAGTTTTTTTGTTTTTGTTTTTTTGATATTATCTAAACCTTTTTACTAAAAATGGGTCATATTTTCACAGAACAACAGGACACATGGTACATTTCTTCTTTTCTGCTTTTTAACTATCAGCAGAGTTTTATGAAAGAGGCTGAATAACTTTCTCCGTCTTTCACTGTGTTTTGTCTACAGTGTGTCCTGTTGCTGTTTGTTTTGCAGCAGCTCTCCGCTCTGTAACCATCTGCCCTCCTAACCCGCCTTGCTCTCCTACATTCCTCTTAGTGGGGAGCTTTAACTGCTCCATGAGAAAATGAACAAGTGAGACATGATGAAGGCTGATCTGTCTAATATCTGCTCACGATCCTGTGCGACCTTGAGCGTCCTTTGAAAAAGGGTGAAACGTTCATGCTCTGGAAAGTCGAGATCCTGGCAGCAGTTTAATTTAGTTAATGTGGCATATGAAGGGCATTAGACGGACAAATGCTCCAGTCAAGTTAAGGTGATTTCGTCTGATGATTAAAAATCTCTCTCGCGCACATAATGTGTCATCTGAATGGAAATGGAGTTTGTTGAGTCGCACATTTCCCGTCCCCCTGCTCGACTTGTCCTGGCTGGTGCCATCAAGTTATTCCTCACGCTGAGTGGATGCGCGCACATTATCTGAGACGCTGACCTGATTGTGTGCAATGCATGTGACATCCTGGGGCGAGAGAGGGGAGAGAGGGGGAAGAGGGGGAGAGGGGGAGAGAGTGAAAGATGTGGAGGCGGATGGTAGAGAGGCTCGTGTGGCTGGTGAAGGTCACCAGACGGTCAGTGGCTCGAGGCCATGACACTGACTGGACAGGGACGAGGAGGAGAGTCGGCTTGTCAAGCAGTCGGAGGCCTTGTCTGGTTTAAAGGCTGATTTGCTTTGGTGTTTGCTCATTAGTACATGAGCAGTTGTTACTGCCACTTTGGTCCAGACTGAAATGTCTCAACAAACACTGGATGTGTAAATTGATTCAGACATTCCTGTTCCCCTGTGGATGACTTAACTTTTCATCTAGTGCCACCATCCCGTCAAAATTTAGATTATCCAGTGCTTTTAACGCGATCTCGTGCTTTAAAAACCCATCACTCTCAAGACATTTCTTGTGTCATGTCACATGCATTTTAAGCTTTTTATGTGTCATTTAACGCCATTTTGGTCAGGGTAGGGGTTAGGAGGAATGGTAAGGTCAGGGGTTAGTAAATACAGAAACAATGTCGCGTGAAATGACAAGCACAGGGCAAAAAATGCCGTCTGAGAACATGCAAAACGACTTAAGGAAATTGGCACCATTTGGTGATACCAGGCTGGTACAGGCTGGTCTATTCCTCGTTTTTCATGAATACTCCAAACAAATATTTTTCTGTAACTGCAGGATGAACCCTGTTTGAATTGAAAAGGTGGCGTTTCCCCCCCTTTCTAAAAACATCCACGTTGCACAGTTTGAAATGGTTTTCTCAGCCTCTTCCATTTTCCACAACGTTTCAGTCCAGCTCTTTGATGCTGCTCCTCTTTGATGCCAGCCAAAGCACAGTGCAACAGAGAAAAAGAAGCCTGTGCTCATTTACATACAGTACACCAGCCTAGCAAGTGGTACGACGTAATGCAGATTACTTGGGGTGTAGCCTTTGCTGTACCAGATCTAGTTATTAAATATTAATACGGTGCGGTGTTATCAGCTCATTGTCAAGGTATGATGTGTAGGAAGGGGCTCGGTAGAAGCGAAATACTGACATGTAGGAGACAAAGCTCTTTGTCAGTGTTTCAAGGCTTGGACCCACACACAGTCTCAGACAAAGGCACTCTGTTGAGGCACACTGAAAGAGCTGCCGTACTGTAGTTTATTCCTCTCCTCTAATCCTCCCCCTGACCGTTCTCCCTCTGCTTCCCTCATCAGACTCCTCTCGTCATTTTGAGATAATTCGCTGTCCTTGTGCCAAATAAAAGTGATCTTTATCAGAATCTCTTAATAAAACTGTCACTGCAGACGGTCCAGCCAACGTCTGTAATCATCACATTATAGAGGAGAAGATTTGTACTTTCCTCTACTTGGATTTATACCATCAACCACATAGAGCAGGGTGTGTCTGTTAACACAGTATAAACACTCAGTTACAAATCCGCTATATGAATGGGCTGGACTCAAAATATTACACAATACAATTCATCAGCACCACAAACTGCATCCTCCATAATACACAGTTTTTACATTCCCCATGTAGTTGTACGTCTTGTAATTTGGCTGGATGGCTACATTTTGTCCCTAGTCTAACAGCGATAAACAATAAACAATAAAATGATGAGGCATAGCTGAAACATTCCTTCATTGTGTTCCTTCAGAATAGAAACTGAAAAACAAGAATTAGAGGAGCATTTTGGGAATGCCTCAGTGGTCTAGAGGTTTAAGGCACAGATCACAAACCGCATCTTATTTGTTGCACGTCACTCCCTATCTCTCTCTCTCTCTCCTCATGTCCTGTTCCTATTGTCATGTCTTAGAAAAGGCAACAAAATGTCCAAAATGGCCTTAAAACAAAAAACTAACAAATGAAATTGGGCATCAGCTACACTCATCCCAGCTCTCTTTTGGTCCTTGGTTAAATGTGACTTTTTTTTCCCTCGGCCAATATGCCTTGGCGTGGCGCATCAGGGGATTGTGGGTAATATGCTGTGCTGATCAATAAGGATCTGACATAAAGTGAAGATGTCAGTGTAAGATGTGATTTATTTTTGTGGAGATTGCATCATGCTGTGTGTTAGTAATTGTGTAATCATGGTGGAGTGATACGGTGTAAGTAAAGAGAGTGATTTGTCATCTATAACTAGCGTATTATTCAAATCCATGCCTTCAGTCTTACATTAGGTTTATCTATAGTGTTCTGTGCACAGGAATAAATTGTGTGGTGAAGTAATGAGATGTTTGTGTCAGATCCAGTTTTACCTGGCTCAGATGTAGATTTAACAAACATCAGAATACAAGTCGGTGTTGTTTTGACATGAACACATGATCCTTAAATCCCCCTCCACACCCCAAACCCACCTCCCCTTTGCAAGCCAATCAGAGTCCAGCATCCAGTGTGCTGTTTACGAGTCCCACACTACCATGACCAAGCAACAGACCCCCGCTAAACCCCTGGGACGGAGACGTGGGGACAGGGGACCGAGTGTTTCTCAACATCTAGAGGAAATAAACAACAGCCAGGCCCTGACGCCAGCGGGATACTGACATGAATCCTTCCTGACAGCTATCAGAGTGAAGGAATTCCCTCCGCTGTCAGCGAGTCAGAGCTGACTGCATTCCTACTCTGTAATACCAGTAATCAGATTATCGTCTTTTATTGAGTGGGAGTGTAGTGAGATTATATGTCATGTCTCCTCTGCTGCCCACCTCGTCTGTAAGGAAAAACCCTGCAGAGAGCTTCACAGCTGCAACTGGAGCTTGAGCAATAAACAAACCACAGTACCCAGAAAACATTTGGTGGAGCATTTCTTTCTCTTGGGGGATGGCTCGCTGCATGAAGACATCTGTGGTGTCTGAAAAAGTCAGAATATAAAATTAGAATATTTATAGCAGCTTTCGTGGTCGCTCTGATTGCTGTTTGTCGTCGGCTCGTTTGGTTCCGTTAACAAGCCTCCTCCTGTTGAGCTGGATACAGAAAACCGTTTTTCGACTCCATTCATCGAGGAGTTAAAGATGATGATGTCACCAAGCGTGGCACAAGTGGAGCTCTGTAGAATATATCAATGGTTAGCATTTAGCAGCAATAAGCAGTCATTTAGGTGGAGAGAGAAGCCCTAATAATAGTCGTTCAGACGCTACCCCGTCATCAAGCCGTGCGTTGGTTCTCAGCTGACGGCTGACAGCTTAAGACAGGACGATGATGATAGAGGACTGTCACCTGTGCCTGCTTATTTTCTAACTGTCTGTGGTTTTTCAGTGATTCTACCCATTACATGTACAATATATGTGCACTCTTTAGCTGTGGTTAATGGAAATCTTTGCACTACAGCACTCAGTGATATCCTTGTTTCAACATTAAAATGCCCAAAACCAGGTCTGTAAAGAAATGGTTATCCCAGTTTGGTTTGGAAGAACCTGACTGACCTCAACCAGATTTAACACCTTTAGGATGAACTGGAGTGTTGACTGTGAGCCAGGCTTTATTCTATTCAGTTCCTTATGCGTGCAGCTTGTCACATAACTGCAGCATCTATGATGAAGCCACAGAAATGTATGACAATGATGTACAGCAGATGGGATAAAGGACTGTAAGAATAACACAGAAGAGAGAAAAGGGGAATTCCTGAAGGCAGCAAGATGTGAGCTTGTAGGTTCAATATGCTCATTGTATTATTGTTCCCTCTGTTTTGTTGGTCACAAACAGACCACACATCTCTGTCTGACAGCAGCAATCTCTGAACAGATCTCAGCAACTGTGATCAGACTGTTTCTGCCCTTCACCTTTCTGTCGATCCAGTAAATAAAAGTAAAGGTCAATAGACACTCAATTAAACACTGATAAAAACGACTAAGAATAACTGAACAGACTGACACATCTCTCTGTTTACATCCCACTTTAGTTAGTGGTCAAAGACTGTCTCTATGTACCTGTAAGAAGCTGAATGTTGTCTCTGATGTTATCTCTGATATGTCTGAAAGAAATCATCAGTTCTTTAGTTTTGATTAAATTTATCTCCACAAAACTGTCATGAAGGGAAGACAGCAATACAGTGAGTATGAGCCTATAAATGTTTGTTGAATTATATCCCTCCCTAGCGGCGCAGTGGTAAATGCTTGAGAACCACTGATTCACAGTTTTCAATGATCAATGATTCTGTGTTATCTCTAACTACAGAACTAATACTTTATTGATCCTCATGAATCTCCATTATGTCAAAGGTCAGGGTTCTGAAGCTGGTTAAGATTTCTTGTTGCATAGACAGACTGCAATCTAGTCAAGTCCACTGATGCGTGGAAAAACACTGTGGATGTCTGTCTGTAAAAAACTGCTGAGATATTTCAGTCTGGACCAAAGTAGTGGCCTCCCCACAGACACTGCCATCTCCAGAGCCATGCTGCTAGCATGCCTAAAAACTGATAAAACATCCTGAGGCAGCAACTGAGCTGAACTTTTGAAACCACACTTCTCTGGAAATCATGACTCTTAGTTTGTAAGTAGAACCAATTTTCCATCACATTGGCAAGATGCAGTATTAGTAGGAATTCAGGGTCTTGCGCCATGCTTAATGCTTATTAGCAATGGACTTTGAACCCGATCCAGCCTCCTTACTCACTGCACCACTACTTCTGCTGCATAAAAGTAGCGGTTACATCAGGTCCACCCAGCTGAAACAGCAATATCCTGTGATGAGCAGTCTTTAGCTCTTTGCCGCCGTTGCATAAACGCTGCCTCATGCAGTGATGGAGCCCCCCGGGCTGTCTGCGTCTGCCAGATTATAGACCCAGCCATAGCCTCTTCACTCTACCCTTTGCAGTTCTTGGAGTTCCTCCTTTTCCTCCTCCATCTTGTGTCCCATGTCTCATCTCTCTTAATCCCACATCCACAATCCCCTCACTTCTCCCTCTCTGTCTCCCACTAATCCACCTCTAAACACAAGCTGCTGCTCATCCCCTCGCCCCTCTTCACTCTTCATCATCATATTATAGCTGGACGGCAGCATTTAACGTAACCTCAGTGGAGTGAATTATCGTTTGCACTTTATCCACACTGATTCCCCTCCATGCATTTAAGTAAATTTGATGATGCTTTAATATTATACCCTGTAGACACTGGCTTTGTAACCAGATTCAACATTTTATTAGTGGAGCTGCCAGTGTCAGATCTATGTGAATGGATTATATGGAGCTTTTAGCAGATATTATAGCCACAGCAGGGGTGACTTCTAATCATTTCAGACGTGCTTTTTATCGTTGAGTATTTTTGTGAGTTCTGTGTAATGCTCTGCTGCTTTGTTTTTTGCAGCACAGGGCTTTCAGGCACAATCAAGTGTATGTAGTTTTGGGACACCACCATACTCTCATGCCTTTTTCGGTTAGTTGCTGGTCTATATACGCCTGAATTGGGTCTGGCCTGGGATGGCAGTGCTGGCCCGATGTCTTGGCATCCCATTGACACTGTCTTTGTTCTTGTATTTTAGCTGCTGAATTCAAATGCAAAGCCGACCATGTTTATCTTAAAGCTGCTATAATCGTTTGTTTAATATTATCAGTGGAATGACTACGTGTGTGAAAGGTGTCAGTCGTAGTTGAAATGCTAATATTGCGTCGTGTCTTCTGGATGTGCAAATAGGTGATTCTTTGCCAACATGTTTGTCATGACAACTTCATAAGTTGATAATATGTCAACATTGTGTTCTCAGCTCTTCTTCCCTAGAGTGTAAAATTTGAAGAAAGAAATCAGTCGCCTATTTGAAACTTTGTAGCCCTAGTGTTAGCGTAATGCTAATCCCATTGTCTGCTCCTTTCTGTCCCCTCAGGTCAGCCAAGGTAATGTCCCAGGAGTGGAAAGTGCCTCCCTGGCCATGGACACAGAGGAGGGAGTGGAGGTGGTGTGGAATGAGGTGCTGTTCTCCGACAAGAAGGTCTTCAAAGCACAGGAGGTATTGTGACTCTTTTTGCCAAAAAATTATTTAACTAAATTATCTTCTTTTCCTCTAACTTTATTTACATTTCAAGTGGCCAACACAATACTTGTAGAAGAACAGGGTTTTTGAATTACATATGCACAGTATATGGCATATGACATGTATTTTCCAGTATGATAAAGGTCAATATCTCCATCCATTAATTTCATCGACCGTTACAGTACAGTCATCCTTTGTTTGGAGGGTTTGCCTGCAGCCGTCTCCATGTGATGGCCCTGGCGCTGGCAGACAACAGGAATTTTAAAGAGATATTTTATTCTGTTCTTAACTTCAAATAAATAATAAGAAAAGATAAAAAATTAAAGGACAAACCCAGAAAATGTGAAACTAGTCTACCATATTTTTTTATTACTCTGCCTCCAGCATTTGTTTCATCCCTTTGTATGAATTTCAGATTTAGAGTCACAAAATATTGTATTATGTTCTTCCAACAGAGCTCTCACTAGGACCTTGAGTTGGTGGTATTTAATGATCATTTTCATTGATATATCTGCTGATATTTTTTTTAATTAACCGCCTTTAAAATGTCAGAAAATATCAGAAAATAAGTTCCCATAGCTCATACTGACATATTCAGATTGCTTGTTTTGTCTGACTGAGCCTCAAACACGAAGGTATTCAGTTATTTACCATAGCAGACTAATAAAATGAGGAAATATTGACACTTGAGAAGATGGAACGAGTTAATTTTCGGAGTTACTTACTAATAGTTTTAGCTTTATTGGTACAGGCTAAGGGATTCTGGAGGTTATGTGAAGATGTGAACAAGCTCTGATGTGTGTGTTTTCTAGGAGAAGATCAAGGAGATGTTTGAGAACCTGATGCAGGTCGAACACCCAAACATTGTTAAGTTCCACAAGTACTGGCTAGACATGAAGGAGAGCCAGGCTCGGGTACGAAGTCTTTCTTTCTTGCTTTCTCCTTTTTTTCCCCACATACATATTCACACCTGTGAATGAACTGATCTTCCATCCTCCATCTGTGACCCACAGGTTATATTCATCACAGAATACATGTCGTCGGGCAGCCTCAAGCAATTCCTGAAGAAAACTAAGAAGAACCACAAGACTATGAATGTGAAGGTCAGTGTTTTTACTCTGGTCACATACTGTATTGGAGCCTGTGTGTTTTGTGGTGGTGGTGGCACATGGTACTGCAGTCCAATCACTATTCAGATCCATATTTCCAACAGGATTAGAGATTATGTAACAGGACGCCCTGGTGGCTCAGTCTACCCAGACGTACAGTATATCTTTTTCTTGCAGCACTGTGGGTTTGAAACTCACTTGCAGTTTATCCAACATCTCATCCTCTCTTTTTTCTCTTTGGTTAATGCTGGTTTTATTTAATAATTCAAAGCCAAAAGGGATTTTTTAAAGTGCTATATATACACACTATGGCCTTACTTCCTTTTAATCCCTGGGAATAAGGGACAAATCATGCACTATAATGTGTTACAGCACAATGTAAAATATGCCCTCTGTGGAACAAGTGCTCTAGAAGATTCACTGTTGCTTTGTTACACTGTATTTTAGGCCTGGAAGCGATGGTGCACCCAGATTCTCTCTGCTCTCAGGTACAGACTGACTAATTCCCCAGGATTTTAACATGAGTGATGTTCATTAGCATAGGCAGAACATTAATAAGATGTGTTATTGCTACCGGCAGTTATCTGCACTCTTGTGACCCACCAATAATCCATGGCAACCTGACATGCGACACCATCTTCATCCAGCACAACGGCCTCATCAAGATCGGCTCAGGTCTGCTCCCAGCAGGGCTTTTTATGTTACTACAGCGAGCAGTGACCACCTGCTGTATGATGTTCTCTCAGACTGTTGATTTCTGGATTTAACTGCTTACTCTGCAGTTTTACAAAACACAAAAAAATATCTCAATTATGCTTAATTTTCTTTTCACAGTGTGGCATCGGCTATTTGTTAATGGTAAGAAATAGATAATTTTGTTGTAGATACGTGTTTGTTTTTATTAGTGTCATATTTATCTATGAATTTGTGTCATCTAATCAGTCTGTTTATCTGTGTTTTCTCTAACCAGTGTTCCCAGATGCCAGCGTCCATGGTAAAGGGAGGCAACATCGCGACGAGCAGAGGAATCTTCATTTTTTTGCTCCAGAATATGGAGGCAAGTGTGGCAGAGTGGCATTTGTATGTAGCTTCCTGCGGCTTGATTTCTATCAAATCCATCTTCATTCGTTCTTAGCGGAATAATTTACCCCAAAGTAAAAATGCAGCCATTACCTCTACAGTTTACCTGCCATCCCATTTTAGCCTTTTCTGTTGAAGTTATAAAAGGATTGTCTTTTTCTAGCTTGGAAAAAAATCATGCCCATCATATTTTTTTTATTTCATATTTTGCAGAGCTCACTGCCAGCAGCAACAGACCAGAGAGCTGTGTGAATTTTGAGACTTATTGAATGTGACTATTGTAGATAATGAGCTAAATGTAGGAATCACTGGAGCCACAGTACAATCGATTGGCCACTAAACATTTAAATTACTCCACACAAGTCATTCTGAGATACTTAATGGATGACTTGTTTGTAGAGCTGTAAGAAAACAGACTGCTTAATTCTTTGTTTATACTAATATGGCTCAGCTCTTACTTTTCTGGTGGTTTTTCCTCATCCAAACAGACGTTTTAAGCCCTGTGAGAGAATGAGTTTTTTGTGATGTATGACTTTACATGCTTGGTGATCCTGTGAAAAGCAGGGACTAAATAATAGCTGCATTTTCATTTTGAGGTAAGCTTTTGCTTGATGTTTTCTATGACTCTCCCCCTTCACCCCTCTCTTCTTTGCTTCTCCTTTTCCGTTTCTAGCTGGTGAAGATGATTATGCCATAGACATTTTCTCCTTTGGCATCTGTGCCCTAGAGGTGAGAGAAACGGATAGTGCAAGATTCTCATTTGTGTGTGTTTATGTGTTATGTGTGTGTGTTAACAGATTATTTGTACCCCTAGATGGCAGTACTGGAGATCCAGGCCAATGGTGATACAGCAGTGTCCAAGGAGGCCAATAAGCACGCAGGTCAGACCCTGGAAGACCTCTCATGAGTGAGTGTCGAAATACTTCATGTCCCAATATACACCAGTGCAACTAAGGAAACGTGAGATAAAGACAAACTGTGCCACGCTATTCTATTAACACCACCCACACACACCACCTTGCTTCTAGGTTTGTTTCAAACCTCTTACCAGTGTGAGGTTCCAGTAAAACAATGCTTCAGTAGAAAATGCCAGGAAACAACCAGAACGAGAGTGATGCTCAACAAAACTGGGCCACTGTATAGTGATGTAGTCATGTGTTGGATTTAGTGTCTCGGCCAGCTCCGCAGGAGTTCACGTAGTCTGTTTAAGGCCACGGCCAAGCTCCGCCCCACAGCTCACCACCTCTGTCCCATCGAGTCTTGTCTCGAGGTCCACTCCCTCAAACTGCTTGCCACCGCCTCATCAACCAGTGTGAGTTTCATCTCCACATGCCAAGCTTACCACAGGAAAATCACTTGTTTCTCCCACAAAGGTGTCCTGTGAGGCATTTATACAAACTGGGAGCAAAATGTTAGACCTTAAATCGACGTTAAATGACAATAAGGTGTAGTCTCAAACTGAAGTCATAGGAAAGCAATAGAGAAAAGAATAAGGAAAATAAATGGATAAATATATACAATTTCATTACATAGAAAGTAATTGATATGAATGAATATACTAAACAAGTAAATTATATCCAAACAAAGTTTATATATATACAGAAATAACAATTAAATGTAAAATATGAAAATGCTTAGAATTATTGTTTTATATTTTGCTATTTGTATTTGTATTTCCAAGCATTTATAAATGTATTATTTATTTCAAATTTGTAAAATTTGTGTTACATCTACAGACTTGCTTCCGAGAACTGTGTGGAGGAGAAAACTGCCTGACCCCAGTGCTGTCATGGCAGAGATCAAACATGAGGACAGACTGAGTTCAGTCAAGTAAAATCAATATCCACCTTATATCTTTTGGCTACCTGTGAATATCTCATGACACCAAACACAACCCTCACTGTGCTCCTCTGTGTTTTTTTTCATATTTTGCTACAGATATTCCCATGTGTCTCTTTGAACTTGACAAGTTTGAGTAATGTCAAGTAGGTGAAACTACACATGTGACCTGCTTTCATCTGTAATTACCCTGTGACTGCAGCATGAAGTTTACATTTTGTCCCCTCCCTCTCCTCAGGAATGGATTTACCTATTAATGAACTTTCGCTCATCTCGGCTCACTCCCGCCCTCGTGGCCCTCCTTGTCTCAAGAGCAGGTTGAGACAATAAGACGCTCACCCTGAACCCCAGGAAACAGAAACACGGAAGGTTAGCCCACAAACTCCCTACAGTACAGAGCAAACATGTCTATGTGTCCACTTTTAGTCCAGTTTTACTGTAGGTTATCAGTTAACACTGGCAATAATATGGGAAATGGCACTCGTGATGCTAAGTGGGTAAATGTAGAGGAATGTATTACAGTCTACTTCCTGCAATATGGCATGATGCAAGAAAAACCCTCTCATTGGTTGTTACTTAGTGTAAATAAATTTCCCCACTGCAGTTCTTTTCTAGTGCAAAACATATTTTGTAATAGTGTGTGTTGCTTATATACATTAAGTGTAACAGGACCTGCATGTGTTGTGTGCATGTTCGTTTATTATTTTTACTGTTAATATGTTTATTATCACTAAAACACATTTAAAATTCTTGCTGTGTCCCATTTTACTCTGTGACCTTTTTGCCTGTTTATGTTTTAGGTTGTTCAGATGCACTGTAATTTGAGTCAAAAATGAAGAAGGACCAAAACTCATGTGGAGTCAAGCATAGTATTACAGGTACTTTGCCCATTTTAGTACAAAACACTGCTGGGCTTTTTGATGATCAAGGATATTGATCTTTTCCCATTCATTTTTTTTTTCAGCAATGGGCTGCAACATTTATTTTATATATGGTAAACATAAATCAGTTTCTTCCGATTTAAAACTTGACCTGTGATGTTTCCCAGCTCTTTGTTCCTCAAGATATACAAACTTCATAGGCAGCTTAGCTGTGACATCCTTCCAAGTAAGTTGACTATCACTATACCTACAAATAATAACACTTAAGTTATTCTATATTATTGTATTGGCAATATAACGGTAAAGACATAAACAAAATGTTAGTTTGTCTCTTAGTACCGGACTGTCCTACGCCTTTCTGTGGCTTTTGTGTCCCATCCCCACTGTTTCCTACTGAAGCTGTAAATCTTTAAAATGGGTAACGAATATATACTAACATTACTAAAACAGGAGTAATAAATTGTGCATTTGTTTGATTCAAAGGTGGATTAGGTATGCTATTGAGTCTTTTATGTCCTCCTGTGTTTTGAATAGTTTATGGAGGAGCAATGAGCCTATGCATAGAGGAATATAATAAACTGCTTTCGCCAAACAGACAATTTTCATTGGGAGGATCAGTTCTCTCTTGCTTTTAGTCTTGTATGGGATTTGTTGATCATGACTTGTTGAATATGAAAATATAGAATATCACCAGCCTTATCTTAAAAAAGTCCATATTTTCACTCCTATAGGTTTATTTTACGTAGATTTGTGTAACTGAAATATTTCTTGTTATGTGGAAACTTTCAGCTGACACCTAAAGACCTTGCCAGTGAACTTGTTCACTACTACGCCTTCATAAATGAGGTAAATATAACAGCTTATGTTTGTCCTCATCAACAAATAATGGATAAATGTCCTCACTGTGATTTCAGGTACTGATGAAGGAGCACTGATTCATATCTACTTGAAAAACTGATTTTGCCTAACAGTCTTTTTGTTTTTTTTGTTGTGCAGAGGACAGTGAGAAGGTGGCGGGTTCCCGGAGGACGCCGACCGGCTGACTGGTCCGGAAGCGCCGCCTCTGGGAGCACACAGTGAGAGGGGCCACGACAGCTGCTGGCCCAGACAGAGGGGCCCGGGCGCTGACCACAAGATCAAGAAAAGGGAGAGGGCAGCGGGCAGATCACACGACGGGGAACAGAGGGGAAGCGGACCCAGCTGGGGATAAAAACGGGACAAATACAGAAGGACGCTGGAGCCTGTCAGTCAGAAAATCATCCCAGACAGAATAGAGGAAACGCTAGTGCTGGAGAGAGCAATCTGAAAAAAAGCGCCTGGTTGGAGTGACCAGAGGCATCATGGCTGTGTTCAGTAATCAAACAAAGCAGTGGAAGATTGACAAACTCCTGCCTAAAAGGGCTATCATGCTCAAGATATCTTGATAACTTAGGTTTTCCATAATGCCACTAATCAGAACGTGGATATGTTTTACTTACAAAATGCAGCAGCTGTGTTTTCAAATGACGTTTATTGCTCATGTTCGCCACCAGTGTCCACTTTGATTGGTGAAGACTTACTTTGAAATGTAAAACAAAGTCATTTACTAAAGCCCTCTCCCTTCCAATACACACAGAACGCTCACTGATATGTTTATTAATTTATTCCATCCAATATGCACTGTTAATACTCATTCAGCTTGACTTATTTATTTCTGTTTAACTGTGAACAATAGAAGCATTGCACAAGCCTGTTTTCTTTTTTTTTTCTTTATTTTTATGACCTGTGTTAACACACCTCACTGCACTCCTGGGTAAGAGGCTACTTTTTCCAGAGCTAAACACGCCACGCCTAAATGGTAGTGACGAGCAATGAGATGATGCCTCTTATAGCCTGCAGTGCCTTTAAGGGTTTTCCTGTGAACGTGTTCCGAAAGCCAAAGACTTGCAAAGTGCCCGATACAACGCATAAAACGTCCTAATGAAACGGCATCGCATCTAACGCAGCAATTTGAATTTTAACCTACTGACTTTACCAGATGGTGGTTGACCAGTTCTCATCTCGAGTCAGTCATGTGGATATGGAGATGAACCCGACAATTTGGTAATAGTAGTTCCATTAAAACTGCTGTGTATTGACATATGGATCAGATGATAATGTCTCCTGCTGCCTTAATAAGCTGCAAATGTAAAAAAAAAACAAAACAAACAAAAACAAAAAACACCATCATAGGAAGCCTCTGATTTAAAAGCATGGTCCTATGTAAGGGAGGTAGGGTGGTGGTGCTGATGATCTTAAGACTTAAAATCACATATTATTCATAAAATGTTACTGTTCTCCTTATTTTGTTTTTATTTTTCAAACCATCTGAGATAATTTGTTAATCGAATTTGTTTTGTGAATGTGTCTAGCTGTGTTTGAAAGGTAAAATTCACCAAATTTCAGGAGGCTTATGTCAAGTATTTTGCCATGTCTGTAATTGGTAAGTAGAGCTGTTATGTGCAGAAGCATTTAGCAGCCTACATGAAGATTTGAGCTGTAGATGCTATGACATTATCTTTTACTTCTGCTTTTTTATTTCAGACAATATCAGAGGAACTCAGATTGATTGCACTGCGTTCCACACAAACACAAAAACAGAATACATCCTTCAGCTCTGCCAGATTTTCCTGTCAAGAACCCAGTCTTGGCACCATAAAAGGCAACCATTTGGTGATTTTTCCTAACAAACTGGACAGTAAACAAACAAACAAACAAAAAACACAGTGAATTGTCTCACAGTATACCTGTTTGTCAGACTGACTTAGCCTCTGCTTCATTTGTTACCTGGGTTTTGTGTTGCGGTTTCATAATAAAGTGTTACGCTGCATAGCCATTGCTTGCAGTACTTCTACTTTTCTACTATACTCTGTGTCAAGCCTTTATCAGCTTGTCTCTGAAGACAGGAGTCTTGAAATTTCCCCAGACATTCAGCTACTATAGGCTGTGGTTGTACATATTTGTTTGTGGTTTTTAAAGGAGTTTACTTTGGACAGAACTTCAATGCAAAGCAGTGCCACTATTGCTCCTATTTGATCTAGTAAGCTGCATGTCTTTAATAGCCTGCAAACCATTCAAGAACTTTGCATTTTGCCTTTGTCAGTCACAGTTCAGTTCCAGCGAACTGACCCGAGAAAATGTCAGACTGTGCAAACATGAAAACCCATCCATATCAGTCTTATTTTATGTCAGATGATTTTTCCTGACTCTGTTGAATGAAACTTGCCTTGGATGTGTTCCAAATTAAAACCTTGTTAAATATTGTAGCTACTGCTGTTAAATACATGACAATAAACTATATGAAATGTTGTTATGTCTGAAATTATTATAGTTTATGAAGTTATAAGATTAGAATTCAGTGTTGCTCATTATTTTGAGACATATTCCAGTATATTATTGTAGGCTATATTTTTAAGGTCACATTTAAAAAATAGTTCATCAATAAGAGTTTTTTTTTCCCCTTTCTGTTTAGGAGATATCTCTAGTTTCTTGGTAACAGAAACCATAATGATACACATCAAATTAAACAAATTTAGTAAAAGTAGATATTGGAAGTTGTTTTTATGTTAGTGCAAAGGCTTAATAATAAATTTAGAAGAAAGATTGAGTATCCACCACAACAATAAGAAATTATAGAGAAATGTAGTTCGACCATGTGAGTCATGCTACCAGCCTGATGTGTATTTATTTAATCAGAGTTCACTTTAATTTCAGCTAATAATTAAATAAACAGGAAAAGTTCATATTGGGAGATTGATGTACGAAATTTCGTAATATGCTTCAACAGAAACATTATAGGCAAGTAAGCCGTTTAAACAGCTTTTGAATTACTGATTTACTCAATTGTGTTGTCAGACAGTTGAAGCATGTAACCATTCTAGTCATTCAAGCTATAAATAACTGCAAGACCATGGGTTATATTTTAGATTGTGTAACACTGGTTCTTTCACTGAGCAGAATAGCTGTAACTTTGGTTGAGAGTTCTCTATTAAATATTTGGCGGAGATAGACCAACAACACACCAGTAACAGGCCTACTCAAATTTATTTAAATATCCGCGGTTTGTACACTTTCGATATCAGCTATAAAATGTGTAATCCTATCTAATCTAAATCTAAAAACAGTATCCTGGAGGCTACATCACAAAAAGAAATGTATTGTTAAAACACAGTAGTTGAAATATAGTTGATAATCAGGTCATTAATATTCTGATGGGTCATACAATTCTCTGTAACAGCTTTAACTGTGAAAGGGCCATAGATGACCCCTTCTCGTCAACATCAAGAACACCACGCGATACTTTCATTGAAAATGTATATCTCATATGCAGGGCCTTCCAAGAAGGTGTGCTTCATGGCGGTTACGGAGACTGCAAATAAATTCCTTTGATAAAGAAACATTTTGACGGTATTCGCTACAGTGGTCGTTGCCTGGCAATACGCATTGTATGGTAGAAACGAACCGTACTAAATATGCAACATATTGACACTGTACTTACCGAGAAAATAGTTTACTTACGCGCCAGCAATGAATGTTTAACGCGAGCTAATGTTAAAGGGTTCCTCGCTAGCATCAAAACGTAACGCTATCGTAAGCTAAACAGAAACCAAATTGCCAATCATGTTGTGCGTTTTTATAACAAATTGTGCAGTTCAAGCATTGATGTAAAAAGATAGGGATCACAATATTCATATCGACTATAGTTAACACCATCTGGCTAAGGTTTAACCATAGCCCAATATCTCTATCAACTCATGAAGTGTTGGATGAGTTTGACTGATGGAAATCTGGTGTACTGCCAATGTTATGGACCAAATCTAAGGGGAAACGGGCTACAGTGTAGATTGCAATGTAAATAAAATAATGCTAGCTGCCTGTTTCTTTTACTGGTCTGATACATTTTATTTTCCCCAGAATTTGCTTTTGAATTGCAAGCCCCCATCAGTCATCTTCCCTGGGGGCTTTCCCACCAGTCCGGTGGACCCAGTGATTAGCGGCTGTGTAAGGAGTTCCAACCATCCCCACCTGCCGAATCCGGGTGTATGTCCTGTAAATGCCACTAATGACAATATGTGCCAGGAGTCGGACTTCACTGTAAATGGAAGTTATGGGTGAGGACAGGCAGGTGTTTACAGTTTGACCTATTTCTCAGTTTTTGTGTGAACTGCTGTTTCATTTGCAGGAGGTGGCTCTGACGATGGAGAATGGATGTGTTGGGCTCCAAGCTTCACCTGCTGCCTCACCCAGAGCAGCAGGAGGCACTTGTGAGGTGGAAAACCCTGACAGCACCAACAAAATTCTATAGTGATAGTGTAACACTAGTGTAAGATAAATATGATAATTAAGATTAGTGCACTTGTGTATACTGTTACTTTTGTTTTCTGCAGTAACTCTGGTTTCTTAAACATAATGTATACAAGAAATCTGGCTGAGTAGGATTAATGAAAAGCATGTAGGAGCATGATATAGAATTTCTACTTTTAAAGAAGTCTGACTAAAATGAACACAGGGTAGCCTGTACGTATTTGCAGTAGCTTACAGTAATTAGGCTATTGAAAAGGCAACATGATGTTCACTTCCCATAATCTTAATTCTCTGAGGAAACTGTGTCCTGTGTATAAATATAGATACAGACTAATAATATTTAGTCTAAGTCTTGATAACATCTCAGAAACTGTGTGTGCATATGAGGAATTACAATGCAATGTCTTTCCTTTCTTTTGAAAAGAAGTATGCCATGGAACAAAATATTAAGAGGTGTTATGAAGCAGACCATTGCCCCATCAGCAACAACAGCTCACCAACCTGCAGGTGAGATATGTGTAAACATTTTTTGGTACTGCCAACCAAAAGTTTTAATGTATGTACAATTTGTGAGTTTTGATTTCAGATTATCATTTTTATACTTTAGTAACACACGTCTGTTGTTTTAGTTGGCTTTGGCTAGTCTTTGGAAGTCTGTATCTCACTGCCCATGCCAGAAACCAGAATCATGTGTAGACCATGTGCTCCTTGCGTTTGGCCTCGCTTTTTTCAGATGGAGAAGATCGTCATGAATTGTTATCATGTTAAATGCTTTGCATTTTTTAAAGGGACTGCTAAAGCTTATTGCTGTGTGGGTGATTTGTAATTCAGATAGAGGCAACTCAACTGTATGTTGTCGAGGAGGGTCTGAATATAGCTTTAGCTTCATCCGCTTTTATTCAGTCTAGCAAAGCAATGACTTTTGAAAAAGCAAAGCTGCGGATACTCCAACCTACTTTCAGCACTTTTTTCATCTTTACTGTCTTTCAGATAAGGCAGTGACAATGGGCTTTGAGATCCTCTCTCACCATAATCAGTCATTAGATTACAACTTTTTTCTGTGCATTCCCAATGGAAAAGGACTGTTACCTTCTTTTACTGGTTGTTACAAATAACTCGCTTTTATCTGTAACCAGAGAATGCATATTTTGTAAGAAAACATGGCTTTCTACTGCTAATGTACCAGCGACTATGTCCGTAATCCAATGTGAGATGAACGACTGTTGTTAATCGCTAGCACTGTTTAAACTTCCAGGGATTATTTGCATTATTTTTTTTTACAAGAAGATAGCCAAAGCTCTTGGCTGTTAAGGATTTTTTTTAAAAAGGACTTTATAAAGGGTTTAAACGAGAAAAGTCAATGGGCCTCTGAAAAATATGCATTTGCTTCTATTTAAAACAGAAAGCTCTTGGTATGGGACCTAAAGAGGGAGCAACCTTTAATGGACCAAATGAGAGAACTGTTGAACAGGATCTTTTTAATATCCTCAAAGTCAAGTTTTTTCTGTTTATGAACAAGTTAGCTTTCCATTATGTCATGAATTAGGTAATATGTTATATTTGTCGTAATAGACTGGAAATGAACAGATCAATTAAAGGCACTAGTAAACATAACTTCTGATGGTTAAACCATCCCTCCCTTAGACTTGAGAAGAAAGTTTGAACAAGTCAAGACTTTGTATGGATTTCATGGAACTCCACGATTACTTTTGTTACTCATTTGCATCCCTGGATTACAGGTCAGTTATCAGCTTACAAATATTTGTGAGGGCTTTCAGCAAGGCCAATCACTTAAGTGTGTTTTCTCCATGTCTGTTCAATAGTAACAGAATAAAGGCTATATTGTATTAAGGAAGTGGCGAAGTACTGTATTTTATAACTGTTAACATGTTAGTTTTTTCCTTTCCATTGATTACAGTATCCCATTATTACCCTATTTACCTGTCCAGACCCCCTAACTTGGAATTGGCCTCTAACTATTTTTGGGAAAGCAAGTACAGTAGAAAATACACATTTATTATGTGTTGTGTGTGTGTTTGTCTTCCTCTTTTTGGTTTCAATGCTTATCGTGTGTTGTTTTTCCCACAGGTGGCCCGCTGCAACGCGCTTCTAGCCATCATGTGTCGGGTGTATGTGGGGCTCCATATACTATGAGCTTGGTGAGGACACCATCAGAGGTTTTGTCTTCTTCAAACAAGTAATCAAGAGTATCATTGACATGTCTTGGGATTCTGTTACAAATGAAATGTTATTTGCATGTCATTTAACAAGTGCTATACCTGGTTCTTAAACCAAATTCTGCTGTTCCATTCTGATTTAAAATGCAGAGGTGCTTTCAGTGTTTGTTCTATGTCTGTTTTTTCAGCGGTTTTAGTTGGATCGTACAGGGCGGCCTTTTGTATATGATGTGCCAGAGGTCGCCTAGTCATTTCTGGGAGCAGATGAAACTCAAATATGTTGGGGCGAAACATTATGTAAGTTGTCTGAGACATAAGTGTCTCTCTCAAGGTTTAGGAACACATGGACTAATGGAAACAAATTAATATCTTTTACTGTAACTGTCTTTTTTTGGTGGTTGATTAAACAGGAACTTGATTCCTCCCAGGCATTTGGGATGCAGAGTCAAATTGTTAATTAACTGTCTTGTGATAGTTAAATCACTTCTTGGGAACTATCATATGTGACTAATTTCTCTTGCTTGTCTTTGTCTGTTGATTTGGTGCGAGGTTAAAAAGGGAGTGTACTGTCCGCTTGTGTTGTTATGCCCATGACAAATGGCGCTGTTTTGGTGCAACCAGTTGCAGTATGATGCCCAGCGGCCAAGTGGGCGCCGCCTCTTGTCCAGTGGTGTGTGTTGATGATGGGCTGCGCCTGTTGGTGTTGCTTGGCCGCCTCCTACCTGTAGTACAGATCCCAGTCCCAATTTAGATGCCTCTGCTCACATAGGGAGTTCAGTTCATATATGCCAAAGAGAGGAAGTTGTGTAGAGGCGGTTACAGTATAACAGACAAATATTGCGCTACCTTTTCGTGCTGCCACCAGCTCAGCTAGTCACGCTGCATAAATCTGCGTTTTAAATAAAGCTGTACTTTTGTTTGATAGTGTTGTACTTATTTGCAAAAATCATCTTTCATTGAATTGAAACAAGTGATATTTGATAACTACATGAGCTGACAATTTGTCTGGTTAATATAACTTAAAGAATGAATAGATTTTTTTTTGGCTTTTTTATCTTTACTTGGTAGTAGATAGTAGCGGGAGGGAGGCAGACAGGAAAATATGGGCGGGAGTTGGCAAGGAGCTCTAACCGGGGACCTGCTGTTTGTGCTACATGTTGCTCAATTATCCAGCCACTACGCCGCCCCAACTTCAAGAATTGGAAAGGAGCAGTAAAGGATTGATTCATGAAATGTTGGTGCTAAGCTGATAGACATCTGTCTGAGACCCTATTGTTTGACAGTCTAGTTTTGAACTTGTGGTAATTTCTAAATGAAATCTCTGAGAAGTGCCAGTGATCATATGGTAGATGAAGTATTGTCCTAGTTTAGTTCTACAGTCATCCTAAGGCTTTATTTCATTAGACTAGTAATAATCAATAGTTAATTTGTTTGTAGCCGATACCTTATTTTTGTAGTATTGACGAATCAGCAGGTTTTTACCTGTGGCTAGAATTAGATGGACAGTTGACAGGCTAGAAAATGTGCAGTGCTTTTTTCAGATTTCAGAACCACCATCAGGGTCTCGTGAAGTGAAGGACAGACATGCACCAACCCATAACCAGAGTAGAGTGCTGATAGACAGCTTTCAGTCATGATTGTAGCTGAGAGTGGCTTTGACTGAACTCGGTTGCCGAAGAAGGCCGCAGGATATAAACAGTTCTGGCGGAGTGCTCGTTGGTATTTTAAACCGCCTTACTCAGTAGCCCTGCTGGTATGATTCAGCGAAGGCGCTGGCAACATCGGCCAGCGCAACTCCATCATTGACCAGCTGGCAGAGGAGGCGCGCGCCTTTAACCGGATCTGCGGGCGCCTGCCCACCCTGACCCGTCAGATGATGACATCAAGAGTGTTTGAGGCCTTCGAAGGATCAAGTCTTATCAAGAACAAGAGACCCACAACAGCACACAGAGGCTTTGGCTTCATTGTTTGGGGCCCCTGAATATTCGCTCAGGTTCTGCATTGCCGCCGCCTGCTACTAACTACAATTTTATTCCCTACAGAGTATGAAATGTTCTGGACGCTGTGTCTTCTATGAACCTCTTTGGACCTGGGGCTGTGTACCACGGTGGGCAAAAGAAAGGACTTATGCCCCTACTGGACCCCAAACTCTGTGGTCTGCTACACCTGCCGTAGCTAGGCTGCAGCAGCCACCGCTAAGATAACGCCCAGGCAAGTATGAATCCTTCCAAAGGGATTTAATGGCCTTCCAGGTAAATATAACCCAGATCTAGCTAGAATTGACACCAAAAGCACAGATAACATGGGCATAGAACTTATATTGATGACTGAGAATAGTTTTGTAGAGATCACATAAAAACAGTAGTTGGCTCCTGATAGTGTCAATCTACTGCCCTGGAAATGTAAGACATTCTGGGTTTGATCGCTTTTTAAAATCCAGTTTAATGTGTTCAAAACACAAATAGAATCTATACAATACAATGAAAGATTTAATTTATTTTTGTATAGTATACATTGTATAGTATCATTAGTAATCAAAGCTCCTCCTATTCACTGATTGGGTGTGTGTTAAGAGTCTTCTCTTAGTTAGCACATTGACAGCAATTTAGTGAACAGTCAATGACCACCAACCAGACAGTTGTGTTCATTGTAGAACGTTTATGATTGAATAGTTGTAAACATTACTGCTGTGTATTAATGACTTCCAAGAATAACCAGAAATTGTTTAAAACCTGTACTGAAATATATTGTTGATGACGTTGACTCTCACTAAAGAGAGGCAAGTTTGAGCTCACCCCTGTGCCATGCTGTGTGATCGTTGATCAAAGGCTTTGTGCTGTGTTCTGTGTGGCTCTTTACCTAATGTCTTCGGCCCCTCTAAGGAGGCTGTAGCCGCGCAGATCAGTCTTTTGGGGGCGCAGGCTGCGCCCCCAACTTCGGTCAGCAAATGGGAATACTCAGGCTGTTATGGCTGCCCAGGCACCAGGGGTCATCAGGTGTGTACAAGGACATGAGTGAGTGCCCTTTTTCATAATAGGAGTTTGTTTAACTTTTATTGTGCATTTCAAAGCATTGTTTAAAACGTAGTTTACAAGCAGTGCATCTAATCGATTTAAACAGTTGTTATGACACTCTTTCCACTTTTTAAAGGCCTGTAAACTGTAACTTTGTTTTACATGGATAATACTTTAGGCTATAAACTTTACAGTTATGTTTTTCTGGGTAAATTAGTAGCTAACAGGTCACAAACCATTATCCTTACTGTACCTTTTTCAATTTTCAGCAAGTCAACAAACATTCCAGAATTCTAGGGCCTAGTTTCCTCTGTTTAGTTAAAAGCTGTATCAGTCAAGGACCCTAACCCCTTGTTAGATTTACAGTTATAGACTTCACTTGAAATATGAATTATTATTAAAGTGTCATGGAACCTAGAATGACACTTGATTTGACTGACCGCGCCCAATGCTCATCAGGTGTGACTCCGTGCGCCCCATACCAGTGCTTCCCCAGGTTGGCCCGTGAACCCAGTGCTCGCATCACCACCGGGTCCTGTCTAATCCGCTGGCGCCCAAATTAACAAGAGAAGAAGAGGAGAAGGAAGAGATGCTTCAGGATGGCATAGGGTGAGATGTTGAGCGAACTCAAGAGCACATGAGATTCCTTAGCAGCAGTGCCAGACACATGGTGATGCAGAACTGCTTAGAAAATCAGAGGAGATTCAGGAAATGAAGGGTGAGATATTGTCTTTTATTTACTGCTTTTTGATTATCATACTCATTTATACTGGATTGAACTCTTTCCGTGCTTCCTCTCTCCAGTCCACTGCGATGGTGCTTCAAATATGGTTGGACCAGAGGACATCGGCGACGCACCTGAGGGTGAGGTGACGGAAGTGTTTGGTTCACAGAGTCATCATTTACCAGGAAAAGCAAGGAGAAGAGGAGGATGCAGATATCATTGTCAAAATCTTGTAGAGTTTTCCATGGCTCAGATGAACAAAGCTATCCAGGCACTCAATGACCGCTGGTTCGGGGTCGCAGTTGCATGAGGTGTACGACTAAGACCGCTTTCAACAGCAGTGACCTGTCTGCATAAATGTCTGAAATGGTTCACCAGCACCCATCCCCATACCTGTCGCCTAAACTCATTTCAGCCACAGCCACTGTAAAGCAGAGGATGGGCGCCTGAAACTTGTAATTATGTTTTTATTTCTTTTTAAATTGTTGTTGATATTAATGTTAAACTACCCATTCGAGGATTCATTCAAAATACTTCAGTCAGATTTTGCTTTGTGATCTGTGAAGACTCTTTTGGTGCAAGTTTCAAATTCTTTTTGTAATCCAGTCTGTAAAACATTTAGGCCTCCTGCTTTAGTTCCTTTTTGTTTCTTTCATGGAATTGCCGGACATGTAAACACTTTTTTTTCTTTCTATGATTAAAGGTTATTGTTTGTCCACAAAAATGATTCTGCAAATTTTATTAATGGCTGTGAACTTTTGGAAATGTATTTGTAAACACGCTCTGTGTTCTGGGTTGTGGTGAACATAGCATTTTATTACTAAGTAAAACCTACTTAAGCAACTACTGCTTTATTGTGTTTTGTACAGGTGAGCAACTTTTATCAAACACTCCATATATAATTTGACTTTAAACAGGTATTTTACTTAATGGTCATTTTTGAGGCTTTAGTTTGTTGAGATGGTCAGCAAATACTATATATTTTGCCTGTACTTCAGTAATTATTGGTGGGTTCTACTAAGACTACACTGTTTGTAAATGCAGTTCTCCTGCATTTGGCATATATTATGTTTTGTTTTTAAATGCCTCATGACCGTGGGTTTGTGTATTTAGTGACATGTATCTAATTTCACTGCAACTGGGAGAGAATGTTTATTCTAGCCTGAGTGTCATTTACTTCCACACAAACTAAATTAAGGGAGAATACACGTAAGATGTTTGACACCATTGTTTGTACTGAATATCACCCTGATGAGAAACACTTGCATAACATTAAATAGTAGTTGTGCTGCTGAAGGTAATCAAAATCAGATCTTGGTTTTGATTACTTTGTGTTCAAGGAAAACATGTTAATACAGGATAACATGTTAAAAGGCTACTGACCATAAGCATGCGACATGACAGGAAAAGTCAGCAAAAATAAAAAGTAGAGTGGAAATGAAACTTATACTTCAGCCACTTGTGACTCTATTCTGCTTTATTCACCTATCGACGAATATGGGATTTGACAAAACATTAGTACTTAGTGAAGCTGACTGGGTATCGGACGCTAGGTGGAGCCATACGGTAACACATGGCCTCTAACCAGAGGCAAAGCGGCGGTACCCAGCTCAAACCCAGCCCAGCCCCCCACACGCCAAACCGGCCTGGCTCGGCCCAAGAAGGAGGGAAGCGCGGCTGTTGCTGAAGGTCCTGCTCTCGCCGCTGGCGTTTTATCTACGCTCTACTGAAAGAGCAGCCACCGGGCGATTAACTTGGCGTCTTTTGGGATGTTGTTACTAAACACACCGGTCAAGAAGGTGTTTTCCGTAGCTTTCGATACAAGTGTTAGCTAACGGCAGCTTAGGCACAAAGGCGTTCAATCAGCGACCAGCTACCAGCCGATGCTAGCTAATGGTAACCAGTTTGCTAACAACACAGCCGGTGAGGACGAGCATCCCAGCAGCCATACTCTCGGGTTAATCTCTGCTGACTCGCTCAGTGGGATATAAGAAGGTTTTGTGATAACTGTTTATCCGTAACCCAAGCTTCAAGTGGTTGTGTTATCAGTCGCCACCAAGACTGATACCCAAGCAACGTCTCTGCATAGCTGGGTCGTTGGTTGCATGTTTTTCAGCTAGCCACGCAGAGCTTCGGTTGGTCTGGTACAGGATGGTGGCGGTAGCAAACAAGCTAACGTTGTCTGTCTGTGTGAAGAAGTGAGGCAAGAAGTGAGGAACAAGTTTAGCCAATTGGGAGTTCTCGGTTTTGTTTATGTTAATTGTAACCTGGTGATGACGCCAGGACGAACTCCGATAATCCTTGAACGCAGCTTGAAACTGAAACTGGGAATAGATCGAAGGGATTATTTTTGTATCTCTAAGTGATTTCGGCCTCTTTCAGGGTCGTCGGGAACACAGGTGTTTTGACATTGAGTGAGCGCACTCCCCGCAAAATATTCTCTGTCCCAGCGACTCCACCCCTTGTTTACCCTCCGATGCGGAGATTTCAGTAGCACTGGCAACCAACTTCACGGCGGCCGGACATGCGAAGTATCCCCTGTGGCGCTGCAACCGCCACGTCGAGTCGGTGACAAGCGGCATTGTAACTGCATATCCCTGATGAGATATTCCGCTACAGTCGCAGCCTGGAGGAGCTTCTCCTCGATGCCAACCAACTCAAAGAGCTACCAAAGGTATGTAGGTCTAGACCAAGAATATCCCCTGTGTCAATCAGTTTCTATATTTGAATGCTATGTTGATGGCTTTCCGTGCCAAATTCACCTGCATCCCTACACACTTGCCGACAGTTTCTGTTTTATTCAAATACACGTGACAAGTAAAGGTCATAGCCAGGTACATAATCAGTAAAACAGCTTGCATGATACCTGCCCAGGTACTCTCTTATAAGCAGCACAGGTACTGTAATTTCTCCCTTGCTTCCTTGAAATGGGTTTGGTCATTCTGGCCTGCAGTGCTGTAACAGCATTAGATAATGTTAGCAAAATATATCAGCTGTTTTAACCACACGCTGTTTTGTCTCGCATATATGTAACTGATACACTGTCAAAACACTACAGCTAGTTAATGCTCTTTCATGTTTTTGCAGGCCAATATTGACAAGGCTTTCCTAGAACTTTGAATCCTTGGTTTTCTCGTGTGAAAGAAAGTTATGTGGAGAAAAGGGCTCAGGGTGATGGATGTTTGTCAGTCAGTGAGCTGTAATGTATGGGTGCAGAGTGTATGTGCAGCATCTTCCAGAGGATTAACCTAGACCCAAACAGCTGGCACACAATTATGCTGCCTGTAGTAACATCAGTGGGCCAGTTGGATTGGATGCAGAGTGGGAAGGCATGCGGAATGAGTTGCGTAAGCTGTCCCCCACCTCCACACCCACTATTTAAAAATATGACAAAAGTTCTCTCTTCGCATGGCCAAAGAGTTTATTTTTGGGAACAGATTGTCGGTCTGTTTTCCTTACAGCCTTCAGAGCAGTGGAACAAAACATTGCTTGTTTTATTCAGTTTAAGGTATTGTTCATTATCAAGACAAGGCACTGGCTGCATTGTGATGGAGCAGGAGTTTATGAACACACTAACCAGTAGTAGACTTTGTCAGACTCTCACGCTTCATGGCTCTAGTGTAGTGCTGAAAGGGACAAGGGTACATTCACTAATGCTTGTTAACAAGGTAAGGTCAATAGATGCTGAAGATGTTGACACAGGGCCACATGTTACCTTCTACCTTTTTGTTTGTCTTTGGCAGTGGATACATTTATTGCAGTAATGACCTTTTGACTATGCATTTTCAGTGTTTTGGCTTTAAAAAGTACAAAAAGACCTTAACCCTGAGTTGACAAAGTGCTGACACCGAGAGTCATTAGAAAAGTTTTGTTTTGACCAATCTTATTTGAGTTGTTAGTTCTTTAATATAGATATTTCATACAGAGTCCTTATTTCTTATTTCAGCCCTCTCTTTGTTAGGGGTTTACTGAAGATGGCTTTTTGGGGACACAATTTTGCTGTAGGTTTTGGCACAGATGACACAGAGCATATGACACATGCAGTAGTTGTCGGCATTTAACCTGTCTTCAATGTCCTCAGTGGGATAGGGCCATTTCTTGGCCTACTTTGCCTGATGAGGCTTACCTGCAGACAGACACTACGCTTCCTCCACCTAGTTCATACCTGGGTCACATCCACAGTGTACCCAGTATGACCCTGAAATACAGAGTGACGGACATGTTGTGGCGCAGACAGCTAACTGAAACAGTCTCTCCGTGTGGTGCTGATCCGTTTTGGTGGCGACATAAATACGCAGATAATTGATATAATGAGCCCGCGAGTAGTGTCCTGAATGCCTTTTACTTGTGTGCTCCTCCTGTCACTGTGTATTCAAGTCAGAGATAGTCTGTGGACTTGCTTTGTCAGTCTTCGCTATTTTTATGCCAGTCAAATATCCTGGGTCATTTTTGCTCTTTCACTTCATCTGTGAATGAGCCCACCTTCTATGACAAACAGTCTACAGCACATTAGCTGCAGCACCATGTACAACACATGCCAGAGACAGAGAGTAACGGGTCAAGCAGGGACAATTTTCATGTATCACTTGTTTTGAAAGGAGGGGGCTGTAAAACAGTCCCGGGACACAGTCACAAGCATGCAGACCAGTCCAGCAGGGTTAGTTTCAGTCAGGTGTATTTATCTGTGCAGTAACATTTTGAAACCATTGACATACACAATGACATAATCAATACAGCAGTTAGCATTATCTTAAACACAACAAACAGGTAGCTCTTTTTAAATTAATAATGAACAATAAAGCAGTCATGACTTGTAGCAGTATTAAGTGCGGAGCTGCAGGGGGTGGATGGTCTAGATCACATTGGTAGGGTTTTAACGTAGTGAACAGATGGAGATTTAGACGTGCTGACAGTTTCTTAAGTTTGCTGTGACTCACCCCCACCGCACTCCCCTCTAGGCTTAGACTATACTCTGTGGTAATGATGCCTCCATTTGCCACATCAAGAACATTTTAGTTTTGTAAAATAAGAAAATTTATGATTGTTTTTGTTTAATGTGTGGCAAGATGGTACCCAGGCAGTGATTTTATTACATGGAATTGTAGCATCAAGTGTGACGTATCTGTATGAAATGAGTCTAGGGAACCTTTTAAGTAGGCAGCTGGTCAGGAATTCCCCTCATGCCAATACATCCTTAGCTCTTAATGCTACATCGTGGCTCTTTTTTCTCATTGGTCAAAAACTAATCTCAGATAGTCTTTTGTTTTGCTATTAGGACATTTATTTTTTAAGTTTTCAAGCAGTTCAACCACAAAGGAGCTATGCGGATGATTAAAACACAAAGCACTAACGGAGAAAACATTGATCACTTATTTTTAAAATGTATATAAGTTGGCAGGCCTCTGTTTCTTATGGATGAAGCTTTTATATTTCTGTTAAAATTTTCTGTCAACAGCTGTACATATTTGCACATACTTGCTCTGTGTTTTCAGTTGTTCAGTTTTAAGTTTTGCACTAAAGTGATCTGAATTTCTTTTTGCTGCTTTGAAAAACTAGCCCTGCTTCAAAGATCATGTTGAGGAAGAGGGAATTATCTTTTTAGCCATTCTCAAGTCCCATGACAGGTTACAAAGAAGTCCATTCACCAGTCTTGATTGCCCCCTCCCGCCCCTCATATCCAATGTCGTGGCTCTTAGTGTTTCCTGGGTGCGTTGCACTGCCCCTGACCAGGCTTACATTCAGCATATCATGACCCAAGTGATCATTTTTAAGATTTGTTTTAGGTCAGCTACACCTGCTTAAAAGCTCAAGCCTTTTTTGGAGGAGCCAGGTGGACTGCAGGTGTGGCAGGCAGCAGCCCAAATAACAGCTCTACTGGACTGAGTATGTCTGCTTGTTCGTGTTAGGCTTTTCCATAGTTGAAACAAGGGAACAAATCCCTGAAGGGTGTGTCCCCGCCAGACTTTGCGAAACAGGTTTTATGTCGCTCCCAGTATTATTACCTAATAGGACCTTTAGGTACAGTTGATATGTTACAGTACTGATTTCCCACCTCAATGCTTGCCACAAAGAGAAATAGGAGAACTATTGCAGCCTATAACTGGCCTAAGAGAGACACATATCATCGCAAGAGTGAATTAATGACTTCATGAGTTCACCAGCTTTTGGTCCTATTCTTGAATGAGCAGCCTAGTATGTGGAAGTGGAAGGTTTTGTCTGAATGGGAAAATGATATGTTTACATACTTTGTAGTCTAAATAAAGTGGAAGTATATGTGCATGACAAATAGGAAGGATGACTGTGCAGTCTTTTTAATCCTCAGCTGTCACCAATGCCCTCTCTGTGTGTGCGCAAACAGATCTGTGGCTAAAGGGCAGATTAGGGCTTCACCCGGCCGTGAAAACGCCCCTCAGCACCACGGTTTTGACCCCCTGCACACAGGCCAGTGCGTTTCAGTGAACGCCTCCTCTGGGATCTGCTTTTCTGCCATTTGGGTCTCTCTTCGAGCACATAAACGCACTGATAAAAATCAGAGTGCTTTTCTCTTGAGTCCCTTGTGTATGTTCAGCCTCGGGTCAAGAGAAACCCAAATTAGGCCCCTTCACTCAGCTCTTGCTGAATGTAAATGGGACTGCCATTGTTTACCCAGGCTTGAATAGTCAAGTATTTTGTGTTTTTGTTTCATAAATCTTGAAGATGATTAAGAAATGGCTTTGCCTGATTTGAGAATGACTGGTGTTCCAAAGGTGTCAGGAAAAAAAACAAAAGTTTGTTGCTCACTGAGGAAAGTTTGCTTTAATGATCTAGGACGTGTACACTTTGCACTGTATCCTCACAGTGTACAGTTCAGTTCCGTCGTCTGTCTTCCCTCCCTCAGTTTCCAGTTAACTCTACAGGAGAGCCCTGGTTTGTCTCTCCCCAGCGAATGGCTGAACTAGGCTAGGACCAAAGATAAATTACACCTGCCACTGGCCTCTCTGCGGTAAAACCACATTGTTCCTCTGGCTCAGCTCTTTCTCACTCTTCTGCTCTCCTCTTTTCTGCTTTGGTAGAGCACGTTGAAGCCAGCAGTGCTGTTGTTCACAAAGTGCAGATGAATCTAAAATAAGATTTGTGGTGTGAATGTGTTGTTTTTATATGGATAGATAGATTTATCAGGATAGGCTTAAAGATTTCCTCAGTCTGCAATTTCCTCAGTTTATGTGACTGTAGAGGAGTACATCTGTCAGAAAAACAGAAGTAGATGTTTTTTTGTTTTTTTTAAAACAAACTTTTGTAATCAGCCCCCCCCCCCCGCCGATACAGGATGGGGCTGTGTCACAGTGCATGAAAAGTGAGAGACTCCGAGCTGTTGAGGCCATGAAGAAACAACAATGTGAGAGATGTGAATTTCTTTTTGATGCAAGAGCACATTCAGCAGGTTGCTTTGTCTGAGCTGATGACCAGCTGGTCTCACATCCTGCCTGCCCCCCTCCCCCCAATCTGGAGGGACTGGGGGAGTAATGGGAGGGTGTGTGTGTCCCGAGAGAGAGTATGGAGTGGTGGTGGGGGGTGTATTTTATTCCGGAGATGGATTAACAGCAGAAGGGTGGGGAGCTCAGGCACCTCCACTAGAGGAAGTGATCTGGGAGCTGAGCTGAGCTCCACAGATCCTCGGTCCTCGGGGACTCTGGTGTTAGGGCCATCCATCCATCCATCCATCCATGAACACCGGAGTCTGGGCTGACATGCAGTGTCAGGTGGGAAAGAGGCAGTCAGAGAAGTGGTCACGGAGCTAACAGCTGGTCCCCTGGAGACTAGTGAACGTTGTAGATGGATCTTCTGCTTTGCTCTATCTGACAAGCACGCGCATACAATCTCCCTTCTTCCTCACTTTCGGTTTGAAATCATGCATTCTTCCTGGGAAATGGCAGCAGTGACAACTGTATTGTCGAACCTACAGTGCAAAACATGCCTTGTGAATGTGGACTATGGAATATGGAAAGATATGAGCATTTGCTGGCACTAGCTCAGATTTATCTTTGTAAATTGAATATCTTGGGGAGTTTGGAGCATGAATTGGACAAAACAAGCAATTTGAACAGTTTGGGATCTCAGCTTGAGGAAGACTTGGGATGGGTGTTTTTGACTAACTTTTGCGTCACAAGTTTTTATGTGGTGGTGTGCAAGGCTGTGACGGGTGTTGATCAAAACACCGTCTGAATTCAGCTGGTCAAACTGTTGAAACCCTTGTTCAATTCATGCTCCAAATCTGAGATATTCGAACTACTGAATAGGCTCTGACTGCTAACAAACAGTGACATTCCAGCATTCATAGTCATTCATCTTCATGTTGCTAGCAAATCTGACAATACACGATTGTCACTGCTGCCATTCAGGAAAAGCTCGTAATTCTAAGCAAGGCGGGAAGAGGAGATTGTGTGCGCGTGCTTGTCAGATGAGTCATCTGGCGTTCACTGGTCTTGGGACAGCTGTTGGCTCGTGAGCCGCTCTGTGCCTCTTTCACCTGAGCACTGCGTATCGGCCAGTATTCATGGATGGATGGACGGATGGATGACACAACACCAGGTCACGGACCGAAGGATCGGTGGGCTGCTCAGCATCGCTGGTGGTGCTGGTATGCCTGTTAATCATCTCGGATCGCCCGCCGCCGCCATCTCTCAACACACCTCATTCGGGGCGCAGGCATGAGGACAGCGATCTCGCTCGGAACAAGCAGATGTGCTCTTGCGTGAAAAGGCACATCTCTCGTGTTCTTCGTAACGCATCGACTTTGAAGAAATGATGGTTGTTTAAAAACAGCTGTCTGCTTCTTTCTGACAGATACTCACTCTGCGGTCACGCATGGCTGACCGGGAACTGATCTTCAAGCCTATCGATAATCTGGAGGCGTTGCAAATCTTGTTGAACCAAATGCTGCTGATTTGTGTCGCTCACTGAGGAACAGAGGAAGGCTGACCAAGTGTGATTTTACTGGAAGACCATTGGTGTGACCGTCTTTGGTCTGTCGGCGGGTCGCTGGGAGTTCAGGCAGGGCTCATGAGGATGACTGGTGGGGAGGAGGACTGGTTTGACCGAACGGGCATGCGCTCAGCCAGTGTGCACGTCTGGTCGTGGTGAACTCACCATTGACGACGGGCTTTGTTTTTCGACACGGAACGCCCGATCGTTCTCAAATCGAGCAAAACCATTTGTGTCGTCTTCGAATTGTGAACAAACAAAGGCCTGACTATTCGGTAATGGCGATCCGTTGACCGACGGAAGCTGGTGAGAACTGATTCGGTTTCTCTTGGGCCGAACTGGTTTATGCGAGGACTCGAAGGAAGGCGCTCTGATTTTATCGTTAGTTTGTCGGTGTCGGCGTTTAAATGAAAGATACGGAAGGGCGTTCTGGCTGCGCTGACATGCCGAAGTCAAACTCGTGGTGCTGAACGTTCAACTG
>BRZM01000175.1:0-23954 GCA_033238685.1 Lates japonicus | reverse complement strand
CGATAATTTGGCTCCAAAGCTAATAGATGGGTAGGTAGCAATGCAAATATAATGGTATTAATTAGATATGCTTACCTGATAAATGACCATCATTTCATTCATTTGACTGTGGGAAGTTTTTTGTACTTTGTGTTGGCTCAACTGTCTGTACTGACAGTACAGATGTTTGCAATAACATTGTGCTTAGGTATGCTCTGAACATAATGCACAGAATTTTCTCTCAAGTCAAAAAATGGTTAAACTTGAGTGGGCATGTATTACTGCACCTTAACTTTGATGTTTCTACTTCTGTGGTACAGAAGGTAAAAAGAGTTTAAAGGAAATTTTGCCTCAAATGATGTTTGAATTTAAATAGATCCTATTTAAATACCCAGTGATCTAGTTTAACGGCTAAATCCATGACTGTAAGACTTGGCGACTACAACAACCTGCCTGTCCCACAGGCTGACACTGGCACATCAAGCATTGGCTATAATTCTCACCAATTTATGGCTTATGAATTTATAAGCATCGTCTACAGCCAGTATCCACAGCTGACAACTTATCAGTTAACTGAATTATTATCATTTCATTTCTTATACCCGGGTTCTGTAACAGTCAGTGAGGAGTTACCGATTGCAGTGGATTGCCGGGTTAGGCACAGAATATCTATGGTCTGGGTTGCTCTGAAAATGGTTAATAAACGTTTGTGGCTCTTAGAACACAGGAACATGTCAGGTGAGGTCGAGTTGCGTACGGAGTTGAAGCGTACATGTACTGCTTTTGGTTGGACTCTGTCACCTTATACTGTGTTAGACGAGGAACGCGGGATGCGGGTACAAATATTACTGTTTGTGCTCTAAACTGGCGTGATTCTTTATATGTTTAATCAGGTTCCTCCTTAGTGTATTTTTTAGATCTGCCACCATCACTAACCAGGTTCGCGTCTTGGGCATGTAAAGAAAAAGCGTGTTTCAGACACCCTCTAGGATCCAGCATGTGCTTGCCTGTGGGCTTAAGGCTGGCGATGTTTGGTGGTTCCTGAAACAGTGCTCTCTGGAGTCATGGGAGGTGTGCAGACAACTCTGCTAGTATGCTGTCTCCGGCATTAATGGGTTTGAGCATAATCTGATGGCATCCTTGTCTTGTATTAAAGATGGCGTGTGTGCAAGTAAGCATTGAGCAGCTCTCAGTGTTTATAAAGACAAAATCCTTCGAAATAAAATAATGATAATAGTGATGACATAACGTGACAGATTACATCGCAGGAGTAGCTCTACAGTTAGTGATGACACAGTGCAGATGCCACGAAATGTTTTTCTTTGACAGTGTTATCGGGTGACAGTTTTTCCATTTTAACCGTCAGTGACGTCACCAGAAGTCTGCCTTGAACACACAACTTCTTCATTGAGCAGCTGGTTACCAGTGATGATCTCCCAAGATGAAAGTGGTTTGCTGATCTTGGGGTCGTTAACCTGTGTAGTAAGGGAGACCGCGGGTGGGCTTGAACTACGCCATTCCCACAGACCTACTGCCTCCATGTGCGCACAGAGGCACCAGCAGTTGCTGCTCCAGCTTACAGGTCTGTGCAGCATTTTCAGGCCTTTGCAGAATGAGCATAGATGGGGAAGCAGGAGAGAGGTGGACCATGTCTCAAAGCACTTTGTCCTTGCATGGTGGGAATGTAGCCTTGCTGCAGGTGGAACAGATTCATTTTTCCACAGACAGGTGCAGATGGTGAACTACATAGGTGACTTTGCTGTGCACAGGCAGATGTGTGTGCCTCGCCTGGTCTGTGCTGGGTTTTAGCTTCAGTCCCATTATCAAGAGACTCTGACATCACTCGCTGAAACACTACCGTGGTGTGGGTTAGCTAGATTGGTGTTGCTGGTGACATGGTGGGTTTCCCGTAACTCAGTGCCTGGTTGCTTATAAAACAGTGGTGCCTGGTGGATTGTTGGATTGAGGCAACTAGATAACGTCGCTCATGTCTAAAAGCAGGCTGGCGCCGATGCCTGATAGGGTTGCTTTATTTTGTGGTGAATGAGTACTTGATAATACAAATGAATTAATATGATTTTGCTGGTATGTGAGGTGGGTGTGGGCTGATATTGACAAACAGACATGCTGAGCAGGGTGTATTTTGCCAAACATGTTTCAAGCTTTTAAGTGTTCTCACTGTGGTAGAACGTGGCCTGGCATTAATTATTCCTGGTGATTATCGGTCCTTTTGTCAGCCAGTGCACTGTTTAAGTGTCGCTGGGGTATGGTGACTTGGTATGCTAATTTCTGAGGCATCAGTTGTGGTGTTTCAGAACTTAGCATCAAATCTCAGTTGTGACTATGTTGGCTGAATCTCTATTCAACATGCCTGTCAGGCTTTAACCGGCACAGGTCGCCTAAATGTTAACCAATTGTTTGGGAAACATATTGGAGAAGATATAGAAAAGTGCAGGTCCCATTTCCATATCCAGTTTCACTAAACATTCCTGAGAGAAAGTGAGAGAGAGAGGAGGCTGGGGTGAGAGCCCAATGCAAAGAGGAGGATGCCAGACGTTGCTGGGCAGTGGACAGAGCCACACTTGATCCTGTGAGGAGGCCACAACCTGGACACCACACAATGAATCAATTGTGCAGAACATATTTTTTCCTGTAGCCTTTACACAGAACTTTTAATATTTTTTGCAAGGTCTAATGCTCAACATTGTTCCTATAGTAAAAGGTACCAGTGGCTGCATGCAGTCAGCAGGCTTTGATAATGTTTCTCTCACTTTGCATTTCCACTACTTTGTTATGCAGCACGGTAAGTCAATGTGAGGTACCCATACTGTAAGAGATTGTACATGGTGACCAGTCCTCTTTTTCTGCCTGAGGTGCAGAATGAAAGCTGAGCTTGTTTACCACCCTTTGTTCCCAAAATGCAGACAGCACATCTTCCGTCTCTGTAATAACCCATGCATATCCTCCACAGAGCCTTTGTAATGCTAGGTATTATTATTTATATATAAATCAAAACTACGAGCAAGCAAATTGTCCTTCCTGACCGCATTATGTGTTGACAGTATGCTAACAACAAATTGCCTATATATATCCTTTTTGGTAAAGCAATTTGAGACCGTGGTAACCATGTTTGGTCCCACAGCCGCGTCTCCACCATGGGACCGACTGGGAAGCTGGGCGAACAGGCAGGTAGCGCATACGGATAGCCCATCGGAAAAACCAGAACGTCCTCTGTGAACTCTAAACAACCGGAAAACTTCTGGTTTTGTGTCATGTTTGGCGTTTGAGAATGAAAGCGATGAAGTCAGGGGCGAGAGGAAGTAGGAGGCGTCTCTACAGTTTCTGATTTTCCTTGTGTACTCTTCATTTCACTGCTGGCATGAACATGGGAAGATCTCAGACAGTAACTCAGCTAGCTTAACAGTTTGAATAGATAGTGTGCGCTTGTCCGTGTATATCGCAATGCGATGCTGTTAACAAAACTTCAGCCCATCCCTTTATTAACGTATGTGGTCATTACTTTGCTCATTTCTGGGGCAGTCATCGTTGTTTTCAGAGCAGTATTGGTGTTATTATACACCCTCTTGGGATGGAGCTTTCAGATTTAGTTCATAGCAGAGAAACCTCAGCAGCTCATTTCATTCCTGGTGCCAAGCCCATAATGCAGTTTGAAGTTGTTATATTTGTTTCCTGCTTTCTCCTAATGTGGGCCTTTATCCCAGTAACGTGTATTGATTGTCTTGCTTAAGTGTTCTGATTGTCAGGTGGAAGATGGGCTTTATGAAATCTGAAACAGAAACAAACAGCTCTGAAAGATCGTTCACAGCTTTCAACTCAGCTGCTGCAACACGAATTTGGTTTGGTTGCAGTCTATATCCTTTCATCTCTTTTCTCCCTCTACTGTGTGTTTTATTGAGTAAGTTGTGTGGACGTGGTGTCCCAGAACTGGTGGTGCAACTTTTCTATCACTGGGCAGTTTAGAAACCAAAGCAGTGAATTAGCCCTGTCTGGCAACAGTGGAGGGGATTACTTGTCTATTTTAAAAATGCTGACTGGAAATCCTTTACTGCAAGCAATCACCATTGTGATTGGAGGGGCTGTAAATTCTCTACCACATTATTTGATATTTGTCTTAGGGAGCTAATTATGGTTTATTGCACTTGAAGATTTCTGATAGAGAACTGCCTCCATTTTGGCTTTTATTGCACTTGGGTATGGGATGGCATGGGTGGCAGGAATATAGTCAGATATAGAAGATAAAGCATAGTTTTCTCAAAATGTAGTACATGTGCATATTGTTACAGAGTGTATACTTGTGGGTGGAGGAGCCTCCCAGCCACACAATACCATCTCCACCTGCTACTTCTCAATCTTCTTCCTTTAGCTCAGTCATCCAGACCACGACTGTGATAGAGGCTTTCTATTTATTTTCCATTGTGTGTTCACAGTGTGTATACAGCTGTTAAATAGGAATCTATAAGATGAAAATTCCAGGCTGCACATTTGGCTGAATTCAGGCAGGATATGCTGGAACTTAATAACGTTTTGTCAACTCAACAAAACTCAACAGCAGTCCCAGGATGCAAAGGGGGAAAAGCCCCTGTTGTCACAGTGGCTGTTTATTAACCGTGTTGACTTTGGAAAAGCATTTGGAACTCATAGCAGCTTAGTAGAAACTGTATCAGGCTGCATTCTATTTTCTGTGGGCAGTCTGAGGGGCTGTGGGCTACGCTGTCATTGTTTCAGTCTATTTGCTCTTCTAGAGAGTTCCCTCTTTTCCTCAACAGTTCTCGTTTTCTTCAACGACAGCCATTTCCAGCTTCCCCCTGTTTACACAGGCATGAATGAAGTGAGGCAGCAAGCATAAATACACAAGTTCACTCATATACACACACTCATAAACGCACATGCATAAACTGTGTACATGCACAGCCCCCCAGGCCCACAAGCCTTCAGTTGGGGGCCATCCATCCATTCCTCGCTGAGTCGGTCCTGACTCATCCATCCTCACTAAAGATAACATGGCAGTGCAGCAGAGCACAGGATGTCCAGAGGGCAGACAGAACATCAGAGAGTATTATTATAAAGCTGCATCAATCAGTTGATTGACAGAAAAAGAGAATTGGCAGCTATTTCGACAGTTGAATAATTGATTGTACTAATTTTTAAAGAAAAATAGCAAAACTTTTGATGGTTTCAGCTTTTCCACTGAAGATTTGATGCTTTTCTTTGTCATGAATAACAGTAAAACTGAATACCTTTGGGTTTTTGACTAAAGGGCAAACAAAGAACATTTGAAGACAGCAGCTCGGGCTGTGAGAAGTTGTTGCAGAAATATTTACTATTTTATATACATTTCTATAGACACAATGAATTATCAATTTATCAAAAACATTACGGGTAGAAAATCATGTGTCCTATAGTGGCATTTTCACAAGTATTGGTTGCCCCAGTTGCTACTAGTGTATTAGCTGGGAACACAAATTTAAGGCTGTTTTACTGTACACTGCATTAGTGATCAGTAGTGAATTAATCATTAAGAGCCTGTAAAATATACAATACATGGTTTCCCTCAATGACAGCATTGTTTAAATGATTTATAGTGGTTAAAATGAAAACACAGACATGGAGCATGAATACAGAGCTGATGATTTAAGTTTGAATGAAATGTCAAAGCACAGATCTAACTGAAACTAACTAGCTGCTTTCTGGATTGTATAGTTGTTTTCAAAGTTGCTCTTTTCATCCAGGCAAACTCAACCACCAGCCACATTGTGTTTTTATGTCATCATGCAAATTTTTACTGAAATGTGTTTTTTCTTTTTTTTTGTTAGCCACAGCTTTTTATCTCCCCTTGCTGTCTTGTTATCGGAGCAGATCTGGGTTACTGCTGTTCAAAAACTGCTAATGTGCTAATGTCGGCTCAGGCGGTGCTTGGCCTGACTTTCGGCTGTGTTTGCTCTGTGTGCAGATCAAAGTCACCAGGACAGGTGTAAGTAGACGGGAGTTAGTCAGGCTGTCACTCATACTGGCTTTACCACGCCCGTCTCTCTGTGTGGCCTGTTCAGCCCGGGGGACTGGAGCCGGATAAGGGTAGTCATGGCTGAAAGTGCCACTTAAGTGAAACACAAACACTTGTGCACATATGCACACTGCTTTATAATGGCACACAAATAAATGGGCATACAAAGACATGTGCACACTTTCTGTATGTCTCTCTAGATTGTGTGTGAGCATGTTTGATAGTTAGAATTATCTGTGCTGTCTTAAATGGAAGACACATGACCCATCCGAGGTACAGTTCAGTGTGTACTGCTGCTGTGTTTGGGGATTTGGTTGTTCTTGGTTGCTTCTTTTTATTCTTTTCCTCTCCAAAAGCACTCACATACACACACCTAAGCTACGAGCAGAGAAGGGAGAGTGTGTGGGAGGTGGTGGGTGATGGCAGAGGAAGTGGAATGTAGGTTTATGGTTGTGGGTAGGTGGATGGTAGTATTGTTAGTCTGATGCGTGTGGGTTTTCTGATGAGGCCAATGGGAGCATTGTATTCCACGCGGGTTACGAGGCACAGTGGACCAGACAAAACCACATTAATGACAGTCTGTTGATTTGTTACGTGTTTTGGTTTAAATTAATAAATGGCATTATTCATCTGTCAGGGAGAAGGGCCATGAGTTTACAGTCCGTTGAGATAATTTGTTGGTCAGTGGCTTAAGTCTGTGTCCCCATTAGTTGAGCAGAGTGTTCAGAGCACTGTGGGAATCCATTGTTTACCCTCCATTCTTCATTAATAATCCACCGTCACTCCCTTTCTTTCAGCTCTCTCCTCACTACTTCGCACACAACTTTCTCTGCTGTTCTCCCCACTTGCCTGCTCTATCCCTCTTAGTCATTCCTGCCTTTTGTTATCCTTTGCCACTTTCCTCTTTCAAGTCCTCATCCTTCCATTTCTAGCCCTCTCTCTCTTCTCTGTGGTGCCCTTTTGGACAATGGAGGAATCCCCTGGCCTGGCTGCAGGAGGGGGGGTGGGCCAGCGAGGGCAAGCCTGTGACTGACAGCCCTGTGTGGGGCTGTCTGCTTGGCCTTTTGTCCTTCTGCCAAGGAAAATGGAGGGAACCCAGGGAGGTGGAGCAGTGGGAAGGAGGAGGGGAAGAGGAATTTGAAGAAGGCCTGTAGAAATTTTTGGGAACTTTGGGTTTCAAACATAGCTCTGCCGGGGGAGGGAAGGGGGTTGCATGCTCTGGCCAAGCAGCAGAGCAACATCAGCCCATGTTGCTCCGTTAGCACTGGCCTTGAAGTGACTGAGCATGTAGTCTTGCTGGTGCATGTGCTTTTAGTTTCAAATAACTCTGCGCTGAAGATATTGGGTTTAGTCAGATGAGGAGCACTGATTCTTATTGCACAACCTTGTGCCAGAGCTGCCTTGTGTCTCTGGGCATTCATGTACTGAGTTTATACCACAACAATGACTGCAGCTATCTATAGAAGCTAGTGTGCAGTAATGAGGCGCACCATTCGAGCGACCGACCAAGTTACTCAGTCAACCAAATCTACTCTGCTTTTTTTTATTTCCGGACACTGAAAGAGTCCAGGCCAGCACAAAAGCATGTGCTCTCCCCTCCCCTCTCTTTGAGCCCCTCACCTCAGTAGTGTGTGTAGTTTATGTGCATTGTGAGGGAATGGATATCGGGAAGAGTGGCGACACAAGGACTGGGCCGGGGACGGGGCAGATTTGGCACGAGACTAAGAGGCTCGGGAATGTGAGAATAGGAATTCCAGAGGAAATGCAGAGGAAAGGAAGTGTATTAGAATTAAACAGAAATGCTGAGGAAAGAATAGAGGAGAGGTTTAATGATGGTATGTAATTTGACTTCCGCTTTGTAGCAAACTTGGAGATGAGTGGGTCCATTGATTAAATGCCTCTGTAGGCGAGCTGAGCACCTGATTGAGGTGGTATGTTTGTTTCACGAAATGCCAAGACTTTTTGCCTTTGTCTCTGCAGATGTTACACAAACTACCCGTTTGCTGTCAGAAGTAGGACCTTTTATGGATATTTATACTGTAGTTTTCATAAACCGTGAACCTGGCCTCAGGTTGATTTAGGACAAACATGGAGCTGGGTGTCTGGATTTTCTCCAGTCTCCTGCACACTAAATGCACTCTGTAAGTGGAGGATTGAATTTAGTAATTTGTGTGTGTGTGTGTTTTCAGGGCAGGAGGAGCCTGCTCTGTCTGTAGTCTGATGGCATGATTGGAGGGAATCTGTAAGCTAAATGGAGTCACTTGACTGCAACACTGCAGCCTCTGTTAACATCAGGCTGCAGCTCACTGCACCTATAGTTGGAGCGGTTGCTCCTACAGTTTACAGTTTACATATGCTTCACAAACACATGCACGCTTTGCCTCTCCGATGTTTGTAGTCACGTTTTAATTAGTTTGTCTGGAGTGATGTGAGGTCCACAAACATCAACATTCCTCCCTGTGAATTTACAGTCTCTTCCAGCACACATAAACACACTCGTAAACACTCTTAAACAAACACCCACTGCTGCTGATACACAAGAACACGCAAATATGCATGTGAACGTAATGCCCTGTCCCCCAGATACACACATGCTGAGTCGTAATATTCTAGCCAAAGTTCTCTGTAAACAGTAGTGTGTGCTGACTTAAAGACCTACCACACAGGATCTTCCCTCCTTTGACTTAAGGATGTCTGCAGAATGGACAAGCATGCATGCACACAAATACAAACACACATCCTGAGACGCACGAACACACTCAGTCTGAGTGGAATGTAAGCTAAGCAGAACGATGCAGATAAGACAAAGCAAAGCATTTGACAACTGTCCACACACACTTTTGTGTAGCTTCTCTTGCGTCTCTCCTCTCACACACACACACACACACACACACACACACACACACACACACACACACACACACACACACACACACACACACACACACACACAGCTCTCTGTCACAGGTTACTCATGGGTGACTGGTCTTCATTCACTCTATAATAATGGCGGATATCTCAAATAAGTACCCGAGCCACAGAGCCCATTTCACACTAGCTTGAGTTAGCCACATTGTGGATGTTACACAGACCCAATCCTCCCCTGTGTGAAACCTTATCATAGTCCAGCTGAATCTGTGCAGCTGTGTCAGTTCTCATAGCTGTCCTAACAACCATTAATGTAATTTACCTCTATGACTTTTTTCTCTGGAATTCAAAGCTGTTTAAGAGGGAACATGGCTACGGGCATGACTAACTTTTCACTCAACCAATCACATACAGTTAGATGTTTTGGCTGCCAAAGCTGATCTTAAGAAGGGACAAACTGGTCAAACAAAGACTGCTTACTAGATGTGCCAGACTAGCAGGTGGATAGCATCGATTTCCAGTTTTGATGCATGCATTCCTCTGCTTGTTTTGGCCGTTAACAGCAAATATTTGCGGTAAATGCATCTGAGTACTGAAGCTTCACAAGGACTTTGGAATTGATTATCTACCTTCTTTAGGCATGAGCAAAACTAGCGCATAGTATTCTCATGATTGTTTGCAAGTTGGCTGTGATGACTGGTATGTTATATTACTGTAAGTCCTGTGAGACCCCACACTGCCCTCTGCTGACATGGCTATTACTTACTTACCTCCCCTCCTACTCCACTGCACTGTATCCTCCCGTTCACAACTTCACTCCCTTCCTTAACCAAACAACTCTTGCAAGGCCCTCATTAAAACATCCCAGATGCAGAGTTGTAAAGGAAATGTAACACAGTGGTTCTCACCAAAGTGCCGCCTCACTCTACAAATGGCTACACAAGCACGGTGCTGAGAGACTGAGCAGACTGCTGTGGCTCACTAACACAACGAAGAGACGGTGGCGGTACACTAAATCCCACTGCTCACGCTTGTTATTCCAATTGACCCATTGACCCGTGTAACCCTGTTGGCTTCTCCATTGTTTAATTTGAAAGTACATCAGTCGGTGGGAAACAGCAGGAACATCAGATCCAGTTTTCATTAATGGAATTAGCAGTTATTGACTGTTCTGAAAGCAGCTGAATGCATCAAGAACAGATTGATTACATGTTACTCATGAAAAACGTCAGTATTTGATTGGACAAGTTATTTGGCGTCTTGCAGTTTCTCAGAAAGAAACTACTGCTGGGTACAGCATCCTACTTGTTTCCTAGAAAAACACCGGCGGGCTTGTATGAGAGCGGCCACTCAGGAGTGAATGGCCATCTTTGTGAGTGTTCATAATTACTTGTTCACAGGCACAATTGCATTACTATCTAGCTTTCCCTCATCACTAATCGAGCTCTGGACGATATCAAGAGTGGAGAGGAATGCACTGATGCTAAAGCTTTTATTGGGTGATTGGTTTAGCCTGGATGCAAGTGAATGTTAGCAGTACATCGTCATACACTGTCTCAGCTTAGGTAGACTTTCTGGGGAGTTAAAATTATATTTTGAAGTGTGTGTTCTTGTCTCTGTGGCATGATTTTTCAGGTATGTGTGTCACCCTGAGCAGCTTTCTTTCTCTGAGTGTCACCTGTTCTCCCAGCAAGGTAGCCTCCCCTCCTGGGGGCTGGTTCCCATCTGGGCTTGGCCCCGGTCACATGGTTGCTCTGAGCTCCTGTTTCCTGTTCCTGCCATCTGATACCTGTCACCTGCTACTCAGTGAGCCAACACCCTCTTTGTCTTCTGCTGGCTGTGTCCTTTCCAGTGATAATCTCCTCCCACCCTCTCCCATTTCACTCTCCATCCAACACTGGGAAAGTTCTGACAAGCTTGGTCTTGCACCACCAGCAAAACCTGGACAGATTCTGGGGAAAAAAACATTGCCATCCAAAGACAATACACATAACTAGTTAAAGGCAGGAAGTGTCTGTCATCGAGGAACTGAACTGCAGCATTCTTCTCTTTGTCAGTGTAATTGTTGAGCTGTCTCCCAGCATACACTGAGTGGGTAGACTGTGTGTACATGTGTGTTTTCACACTTTTGACAAGCATGAACCTGACCGTGCACATCAAAAACAGTTTTGTGCACTACATTTTTGTAACTTTAATCCCAGTGGAGGAGGAGGAACTTGGAAATTGTCTGGATTTTCCAATTAAGTATATTAATCTCTGGGGTTATTGACACACAAGGGATGTCTTCAGCGGAGGACCTTGCTGACAGCCTTAAGTTTAATTTGAATTAAGGTTTAGGCTCCAAGATTGCAGACGTCTGTGCTCAGAAACCATCCCTGAATAATGAGTTTATACAAATTCCTACCCCAGAAAGCCCAAGTCGGCAAGTTCCTCTAGAGTCTTCCTCCCTTACAGCGTCTGAGAAGTCGCCTGGCTTTTGACAGAGCAGACAGTGGGTCCTCTGTGGGCTTCAGGACCAGGGGCTGATTGAGGGGTTAATAACTGCATAGTTTTGGCCCGTTACTCTTGCTGTTCCCCACTAGCCTGTCTTGTCTGTCCATCTGAACCGCAGATGACACGCAGACGCACACAGCGCTGCTGGCGGAGGAATGTTTCTGAGAGCTGTCCTGTCCAACAACCAGGCTCTTGTGAAAGCACTTGGCATGGCCACAGCCGCAGCACTCTCCTCAGCTCTCATATCGAAAGCCACTTTGTTTGGTTGGCGTTGCCATGGCGAGGATGAGTTTTTGGGAATATGATGATGGAATGTTTTCAAAACCAGTTCTGGAGACGGCCCTCCTCTGAATATACAGAGCGTCTTGTGTGCTTACTTACAGTTATGATCAGGGTAAAGAGGAATGGTCCCAGCATTTAGAGAACTAATACAATTTTTAGGGTACAGAGCCAAGAAACGATTAGTCCATGAATTGATAAGTGAATCGGATTGGCAACTGATTAATCGTTTGAGTCATTTTCAAGCAAAAACACAGTGTGACTAATTGCTGCTTTTCTTTGCTTTACAGCAGTGTAAACTGAATGTATTTGAGTTTGTTGGTCAGACAAAACAAGCCATTTGTAATGCCCATTTTCACCATTCTCTGACATTTTACAGACTAATCAGTTAACCAGGAAAATAATCAGCAGCTTATTTAAAAGCTTATTTAATGATGTCACCATCTCTGGGATTTAAAAAAAATATTTTACTATTTTCTATAAGCAATTATTCAAGAAAATAACTGTCAATAAGCATTTCCCCATGTTTAATATTGGCACGTGTCCCTTCCTGCTTCCTGACAGTATTCTAATGATTTGAAATAACAACTGCCCAAGGAAATGTTTTATGTTTTCTTTTGTCTAATGTGGTACCATGTGTCTTTGCAGCCTTTCTTCAGACTACTGAACCTACGGAAGCTTGGCCTGAGTGACAATGAGATCCAGAGACTCCCGCCTGAGGTGGCTAACTTCATGCAGCTGGTGGAACTGGACATCTCCAGAAACGGTACATAAATACTCTACTGTATGCTCAACAATATCTGCTTTGCCAGGCCACCCATTAACACACAGTTGCGTTTAATGATGTTTTTAAATAACCTTCCTCTCTTGTCTAGACCACACCAAAATCACAGATCAACAAAGGATCTGTGTGTAAAAATGATTTCTGCCATGTGGTGTTAAGCAGCAGGAGCCTAGCCAAATCTGCTGGAGAATCAAAACTCTAGCTACAGCCATTAGATAAATATTAGCTGGCTTTCTTTGCCAGATTATCCCCAGTCTATCCCCAGGCACAGCAGACATTCATCTATGAACCTCCATGCCATAGAAAGAAGCAGCCCCAAGAAAATATTGATTGTGTCCTCAGTCATATATGTTCCAGAGATGCCTGCCTGATATATTCTGCAGCTCATCATCTGTAACACACACAAATACCTTGCCCTCTCTGTGTCCTTGCATGCTGCACACAAACACACTGATACTCAGAGGCAGGATGGGCCGGCACGGTAGATACAAGACATCTGCTCTGCTACACACTGCACCAAGTGCTGTGAGAGCAGTGTGCAGTGGCCTGTGAGGGCCTTTCCCATCTGTCTGCCTGTCTGCTTCCCTGCCCCTGCTGCAGGACAGTGCTGAGCCAGATGAGTGTCATAGGCTGCTTGGTTCAGTAGGGATTTCTTAATGTGCACCTGCAGGGTCTAGTGGTAAAAGTGCTTTTCCTGGTCAGGCCGATGGGTCAGATTCCTGCTTGAACCGTCTATATGTGCATCTTATTAAGTAGGTGAAAGTTAAGCTAAATCAGTGTGCTTTAGTACTTTCGCATTTTAAGCTGCTTGTTACTGTACAAACTGTCTTACCAGTAACAGCTTAACAACTAAAATGCCTTTAGATAGAGATACTGGGGCTTGACTTTGATGGAAGCAATTAACTATAAAAGTGTGTGATTTCACTCTAAATTTTACTGTATGCAGGAAAAATGAAGATGTAATGCTATACTTTATCCTCCACAGTCCAAGTTTTCACCTTTTTCAGTGTTATTTTCCCGTTTCTTTTCTCTCACTTCTCTGCTTTTAGCCATCTGGTTGTGATTACAAAGAACTTAAAATGATTCGGTCTATAGAATATGACCCCCCTCCTCTCCTTTCTACATGTGTGTCTATGGTGCTGACTCTTGTCTGCCCCCCCCTCTCTTTTCTCCTGCAGACATTCCTGAGATCCCCGAGAGCATTAAATTTTGCAGGGCCTTGGAGATTGCAGACTTCAGTGGAAACCCCCTCTCCAGGTAAGTGAATTGGAACAAGCCCATTGCCCTGTTCATCATCACTGTGAGAAAATATTATGCTTGCCCAGATAGAACAAGGGGGAGTGAAGCAACACTAGCTGGAAAAATGAAACAAAGCATGAAAAGTGTCATTTGTTTGCTCTAATTACTTTTCCTTCCTATTTTAAATGTGCAGTGAATCATATTGAGTGCATTTAAATGTACAGTCTGCACTTCATCCTGACTTTTAACTGCAATGGTTGAAATCATTCAGATGCTAAGAAATAATTTCACATAGTCCAGAGCAAATGCCTGGAAGAGATCATTGAAATAAAGTCACTGTTCTCTGGATTAAAACCTTGCATTTAAGTGATGTCCAAATTGGTTATATAGAAATGGAACCACTGACAAAGGCTTTGATGCTGACTACCTAAACAGATGGGACTATGTAGAGGGCCAACAGTGTGTGTGAGTCAAGTGATCCCATGTGTTGTACAACAGATCCCTAAGAGACTCTCTCCACTATTTTCCCCTCCCATGTCTTTCTGCCTCAGATTGCCGGATGGTTTCACTCAACTGCGAGCGCTGGCTCACTTGGCACTCAACGATGTGTCATTGCAGACGTTGCCCAACGACATTGGAAAGTACGTACACATGCAAATAGCCGACAGTAGAAAATTTGCTATAATAGAATGTTGTTAGAAATTGTTTGTTTCTCTTGAATAGTTAAAGAAACTGTCTTCATAAATTATTGAAAAGTTCAGATTTTACAACTGTTTGTCACATCAATTTTGCATCTCTGCTTGCAAATAATTTAGAAGAATTAACTATTAATAATTGGGAAAAGAGAGGACATAATTAGCTGATTTACTGATCAAAGAAAAATGTGATAAATCACTCTGTTAACAAACAAAGATATCAAACATTTTCTAGTTTGGGCTTTTAAAATGTGACTGGAAGTTAAATATCTTTGGGATTTTAAGTCTTTGGTTTGACAAAGTGAACAATTTGAACATGTTACTTGGATAGACTTTGAGCACAGATAGATCCATGATACATGAGGAGACTGAGCAGGTTTTCAAGGAGTGTAATTCTGTTGCCCAGTGGGCTCTGAGGCAGCCAGTCTCTGGGCTCTGGGCCACTGCTGTGCCCAGACAGATGGAAGAGCCCCTCACCATGCCAGGCAGCCCAGACGAACAGACTTGCCATCTGACTAACCAACCTGCCTCTCCTCTCCTCTCCCCCCTCTCTTACTCCCCCAACCTCTCTTCACGTCACCTGCCAACTCCTACCCCTCTTTTTTTCTCTTGCCTCTTTCATAGCTTTCTGGCTAACCCAGACGCTTGAGCTCAGGGTGTCCTGCCAAGTCTCGCCCACGTAAGTTTCATCTCCCCTCGTGTGTACACTTGCTGATCTTTAGTCTCTTTATCTAATTCCACACCATCTCCATCAAACACAATATATTTCTGTTGACACACAAGATGACAGTGGTTCCAACATTGTCACTGCTGTCTCTCCCACTGTTACTAGTGCTGTTTGAACTAGTATACTCTTCATTATACACAAACCTTTGTGTTGAACATCCCACCCGTAAACGGTAGTTCCACAAAAGAGATTTATTAGTGTGTGGAAGAAAAATGACATAAAACCACAAGTCACCTGTAGCAGCATAGGTCTGGGGTGCTATCTTTGCATTTGTCAGTGTATGAATGTCTGTTGTAACTATATGCAAAGCTCTGTTCTTGTCTTTCAGGATGCATATTTGTGTGACTTACCACTAGTGCTACTTTGTGGTGTGTGTATTCAGGTCACACCCTTCCTGGGTGAAACTGGAACAACTGACCTGGGGCAGTAAATGAACTGAAGTTTTGGTATATTTATTCATAATATACAGTGATGATTGATCCTACCACTGAGTGCTCAGACAACACCCTTTAGCTGTGTCTTAAAATAATCTGTTTTTATGTTTGCATGACTAGGTGCAGCAGATACACACAGAGTGACACATATCACAAATATCCTTCCCCTACATTCCCACCACAATAATTATGATCCAAAACCACGCGGTTTACCTTCGCCAACACAGCAGAGTCGGGTCTGTTGACCTGAGGTTCTGCCCATGAAAAATTTCCAGGGTGAGTGCTGCTTTTAGCCTGGGAACGCCCACCTGTCTCAATAGGATAGGTAACAATGCCTCATGACTCTGAGGCTGGGCGGGGCTGAGCAAACAGCGACATCATGATGAAACTCTTGCCCGCCTGCATGTCTGTCATAAGCCACTGCTTCACTCGACGCTCTCAATTTCATTTATCACTTAGGCTTTAATTTGAGCTAATTTTGGGAGAGTTCGCCCAGTGTGCCTGGATTGCAAACAAAACAAGTTGATTTTGGAGCATCAACACAAGTGAAAGGAAAACAGTTCCCACAAAGAGAAGAGCTAAAGTTGAAAGATCCAGCCGTTGACCTTTATAGCAGATAAAATAATGGGAAATTTAGTTCAGCTGAAAATCATAGTCCTTTAGGAGTCATATGCAAGAGTGTGACTCAAATTAATCTACGCTTGTGTGTGTGTGCGATATGGGGAGTATGATTTCTCCTCTTAATAGTTCTTAAATGGAGCAGATTTCCAGTCACTGTTGAGTATGTTTAGAGCACCTTACTTTTCTAGCTATGTACCAAAGTATTAACAAAATAAACAACCTACTCCTATCTCTTAGCCTGACACCCTGGTGCTCTCCCCAACCTGAGGGAGCTGTGGCTGACCGTAACCAGCTGTCCTCATTACCAATTATGAGTATCATTTGTAATACAACATTTTTTTTTTTAAGCTTCTTTTCTTGAGAAATTGTTGTGAAACCATACATGCAAGATAAACTCGTGACTTGCAGAATTCCTCCTTTGTTTTTGTTGTGACTGTAATGGTTGGGACAGTCTCTGTGGCTCACTCTATATGTTATTTAGACAGTGTACGGTAGGAGCTTGGGAACCTCCGGAGACTGGGTGTGTCTGGATGTGTCAGAGAACTGCTTGGAGGAGCTTCCCTCAGAGCTCAACGGCCCTGGCTCTCACTGACCTGCTGCTCACACAGAACCTGCTGAGGTCGCCCCAGCATAGGTGAGAAACATACAGAAACATTGTCTAGAAAACAGAATGGAAATGACAAACCTGAAGTAAAATTATAAAATAGATAGGATGGATCTAATTATGAAACAAATTACATCATAAAAGTGCATTTTATCTTTTGTATTGCTCCTGTGTGTTTTCTCAAACAACATAAAGACACACAGTTAAGGTCAGAACACAACATTGTGCTTTCTGTGAATAAAAAGTGTATACTCCTGGGACATGCCTACTGTGTGTAGGTAAGTGGACTTGCTCTGTTAAGTAAGAACAGCACTGCCCTCTAGTGCAAAACATGTCAGTGAAAAGTGGCACAGGTCATTAAAAAAGCTTGTTATTGACTCATGTGAGTTTACTGTGACGAATAATCCAGAGTGTGTGTTCATTTAAAAAACATTTTACACAGTAAGATCATCCATATAATGTTACACAATATTGTGTTTTGTCCCCTAGGTTAATCTGAAACAGTTGTCATCCTGGAAGGTGGACCAGAACAGACTGACCCACCTGACTGATTCAATAGGAGAGTGTGAAAACCTCACAGAACTTGTCTTAACAGAGAACCTTTACAAGTAAGGAGATACCGCATGAACTTTTTAATCCAGTTGGGATTTATATCCCCATTAATATATTCTATATTATATTAATAATAAGTCCTATTAACAGCTATTAAGTTTCATCATTGATTTGACTGATTATTATAATTGTCTCCTCTTCTTAAAGTCATCACTTCTCGCCGCTGGGCAAGCTAAGAAGCTGACTAACCTGAATGTAGACCGCAATCGTCAGCAGCGTGTCCAGCTACGGGCTAAAGCAGCCCTTAACGCCTTCTCATTGAGGGACAACCGCCTGGGCAAACTGCTCGCTGAGCTTGCAGATGCCACTGAGTTGCATAAAGGATGTGGCTGGAAACAGGTAACCTCATGTACCTTGAACTGTTAATAAGGCACAGTAGTCACTCTAAGTTAAAGCTTCTAAATAGAAGAAATTTTAAATAGATTTTTACTATTGCTAAAGGCCCCAGAGACACTGTACTTTAACTCTGCCCTTTAAAGTGATCAGAAGTAAAACAATACAACCTCATGTAGATGTGTTTGCATAATGTGGTGCTTAGTGATTGTTATAGAGGGAATAAGGTTTCTGCAGGACCAGGAAGGTTATTTCGGGTTAGAGAGTTTAGTGACCCCAATTTAATCATATACTAATAAGTATCAGGTTAACTATATTTAAAATTTTGGCTGTTGAAAAAGGAGAAAGGTTGCTGCTCATCTCACCTTATCCTTCTTTTTGTCCAGATTACAAACTTGCCTTTTGCCCTGATACAAACCTCAATCTGAAGGCCAGTGTGGCTCTCAGAGAACCAATCACAGCCGGCGCTCAAGTTCCAAAACAGAGGATGATGAGCAACAGGAGAGAAGGTGTTGACTCTGCTATTTACCGCCCTAGCAGCCTTTCCCAAGCCTAGGTGAGTAGCACTTTGTTAATGCAGTGAGGCTTGAATTGCTGTTCAAGAGACGGAAGAAATTTGCCTATGTTTGGAGCTTTACAATCTGTTTTTGTGTATGTTTTTAGTCAGTTAGGTGAGTAGTTCTGGCTCATAAAACCACACACAGGTTGTAGAGACCTCACAAACCCAGAACCCTTGAAGCTCTCCATTCAAAAATAATCCACAGCTATTACCTCAGTTTGACATCCCTCTTCTTCTGCACTTACTTTAATTTTCCACAGAGAACTTGCATACAGAACAGTGTGTGGATGACAGCTGGCGAGATATGTCCAACCGAGTGTCAGTCATTCAGTTCCAGGAAGAGACCAAGGCTGAGGAGGAGGATGATGAGGCTGCAGAGCCGCAGGGTGAGGAAACCAACAATACAGTGTCATTTTTTATCCCATTCATGTGCTCCTGTTGAGAATTTTTATGTTTTGCCTATTACGATCATCATGATACCATGTATCCTTGTTATTTTCTGAGCTTAGTTATGACTGAAGTTGCAAAGCTTCAATTGAGGGAAACTTTTTAATTTTATTTTCACAAAATTATCTACGCTTTGATCCCAGGTTATTACTGTGACAAAAATTATTTTAGTAGGTCCATGTTACTTATATTTGGCAAAAGCAGGATTTAATCTGTTTCTTTGCTGCAGGGTCTTCATAGCTGCGAGAGCCACACCGCACCCCTAGTGGAGCTTGAAGGTGATGAAGAAGGTGATTGAGAGGAGGAACGAGGCTTACTCATCCAGAGGGGTGATGGAGAAGAGTCCCCTAACCCACAGGTACGCATAAATACACTGTAAATGATGATTGGTACAGTAATCTAATCATTGTGAAATTGAAAATGCTTCAGAGAAACACAAGCAAGTTATTGCAATGTTACTTCATGTCTGCCTTGAAAGAGTGTCCCTGTAACATCCTTAACTGAGTTAAACTGGTGCTGATTTTAAGGAGTAGCTGCCCAGTGACCTCTCTCCAATCAGAGCCATGGACTCCCAGGTTCCAACAGCACACTGTCAGCCACCTCCCACATGAGGACAGACAAATGTGACTGCCACCTCGCAGGCGAGTGACCTTGTAGATGGACACTCCCAGGAGGAGGAAGAGCTGGGATGAAATGGAGGTGGAGTACATTGAGGTGAATATTTAAATGTCTCAGACTTCTACACAGTAGCGGTATTTTTATTAAGAGGATGCACAATTCTCAGTTTGATTTATGCTTAACAAAACTCCGCCTCTTTTCACAGCCTTACTGTGCACTTTGTAGAGGAGCCTATCATCCGGGTGGGGGATGAGGACACGGTGAGGACGGGGAAGACGGGTGAGAGGAGCGATGAGGAGGAGAGACCAGTTTTCCTGCAGAGAAGCAGCGCCTGATCAGAAAGGGACACACCGTATTACAAGAAGCACTTCAGACCACTCAAGCTGCCTGCCTGAGGGCTGTGGTCACAGCTGCTGCAGGGCTTCAGTCCTGATGGCCTCCCCAACTTTCGACTCAGGCTGCTGAGGATGAGCAGGACGGGCAAGACGGCGAGCAGAGTATTGGCACGCCCAGCACCATCGCAGACTGGAGGAACTGGAGGACAGTCGCAACAGGTCAACTCCAGTCAAGGAAGGTAAAGGAGAGATCCTGTACCGGTAGGATGCAGCTCAGAAATGTAGAGGGTAGCTGGGTAGAAGTAGTTACATATGATAAGCAGAAAAATATAACTTTTCTCCTGCATTTGTACGTAGGATGTAAAAAAATAGTACATATGGAAGGGGTACAACAGGACACACAATAAGCTGAGAAGTTGTATCATAGGTACATAACACACAGTTAATTAGCTTATTTTATGCTTCAAGTTTTCTATGTGTTTTATAGGAATATATTTAAATTGAATATATTTTTGGCTTGCTCATTGCCTCTATGCAAACATTTAATGTTGTATGCATAGAGTGCCCTTATCGCCTTGCAAGTTGCATTCAGTTTGGAGTGGGCTGCTAGCACTTATGAAAGATGTGGCATTGCATGCACAGTCATTGTGGAAAGACGTCTTACCTTGTCCTGTACATAAAAGGGATTTTTCCCCCCTCAGTGATTTTGTGGTTTAACCGCAAACTCACCAGTATTGCCAGCTCCCAGCTCCCTCAGAACTTTGCTTTCTCTTTGCTCCATCTCGCAAAGACAAGATGTCCTCCACCCAAAGTCTTACAAACACTCCATATAAACCCTACAACATTTAAATAGCTTTACATATGATGTGATAACACCACAGGGATGTAAAAACATTCTCTCATACTTGGAGACAGATCAGAGAAATGCCATTGGAAAGTTTTCTGTGTCCATAAAAGATTGCATCTTGAGCTCTGTTTACATAGATACCAGATATGAGCACAAGCAGCTGCAGGCTGAGTTCAGCCTTTCTTGCACAACACTGGCCCAATTCAGTACTAAACCTCTCACCATATTATCAGCCATCTCCTGATTTAATTGAAATAATTACATTTTCACACTCTGCTTTTATAACACTGTGTGTGTTTGCTTGTGTGAATGGAGTGAGTGAAGTCTGCTGAGATGCTGTTTATGAAAATGAATCTTCTTATTGATCATTAGTATTTGTGGAGACTTAAATGAGATATGTTGATTTATCATGCTAATTGTAGAAATCTTTATTTTTTTTTTAACACTGCGATCAAACATGATCATCTCACCGAATCTGTTTTGTGTGTGTTTATGGATGTGGGTCTGTTTGTGTGGCTGATCTCAGACCAACCAGAACATGTATTGGCAGAGCTGGAATGTGAGATCCAACGAGCCTTGTCTGTATCATATGGTAATATGGGATGTTTAAATTATTATAGATAGTAAGATTCTTCATTGTTCTTGTAAATCAAATTCAGCACGACAAATTCCTGTTTTTAATTTCACCTATTTTCTTAAACTTTTTTTGCTCTTTGTAAATGACTTTTGCAAAGTCTTGTAGATTTGTTTATTTTTTTTAGTCTGAAACTGTTCTATAACATCTTGCAGGCTTTTACATAAGTAGGCCTCTTGTCTAAATTAAGGCTTTCTACTGGAGGAAACAGCTATTTGTGGTGTGGAGGCTGGGCTTATTCTGGTTTGGGAGCTTTTGCCTTCTTTTGTCCGCTCTCTCTACACTGTGTGTTTTGCACTATAGCTCAGCTCCTTGGTCTTGTCTTTCCATCTCTGCCTGTATTTTTGCTTCTGGTGGCTGGGGAGTGAGTGTGGGATTGCTTCTGCTTCATGGTGGTCCATCCCAGTGGACTTTGAAGTCCCACAGCCTGCAAGCAGACAGTGGAGTGTCGGGTGTGTTTGGTGAAGTTTATGGAAAGTGTGAGAAAGTTTTTGTCTTTGTGTGCGTGTGAGCATATTTTTATTTTGGCCTGACTAATCCGCATGCCTCTCGCTGGTTCCTGTCCTAACAGGGGGTGTCATTTGATCAAGTCAATAATCTGCTGATTGAACCTGCTCGAATTGAGGAGGAAGAGGTCTGTACCTACTCTATCCCGTCCAATCTGTTTTTCTGTGTCCCTCACTCACCCACTCATTCACCTGTACTCCGAGGTGGAGAAAACAGAAATCCATTGTCAATCCAACCCAATCACTAGGGACCCCCTAACCACAACTCATTTATGAGATGGGTAGTGTGGCAGAACCTGGATGCAAGAGGGCAGTAACCAAACTTTATTTAAATTGATTATTTTCCACTGGACAGCAGGACATCAGGGTTGGAGTGGATCAAAATTGTTGACATGAATGAATGAATGAAATGTGTTTTTTGTTGTTTTTTTTTGTCTCGAATGTCTCCGTGTATCCAACTAGGGTCTATCAGAGCTTAGGGCAGCCAGCTAATATCTCAGTGTTTGGTCACAGAAGCTAGTGTGGTTAATGTTGTCCACTTTACTCTTTCTATCCACTCTCTTGGTCATAGATAATCAGGAAAGATTGTAGTAATCATGAATTGAGATTTTGATCCATTACAGATTCACTGACTGACAATGTACCAAGGTAAAGTGACAGTATTTTTCCATTCCCAAGGCATTGTTTCTATCCATGCAGGTGTTTTCAGCCACTGGACCAAATTTTCATAGACTCTAGTTCACTGTAGCTGCTGCTTCTTCTACTGCTCCTCCATTGCAACATTACCCACTGCAAAGTCATCCACCATATTTTATCATTACAGTGAACATACAGCTCACACCTGTCATAATAATGTCATTAAAAAAATAACTTGGAGGATCTGTGTCTGTCTGGAGGTTGGAGCAGCCCTTTTTATTTTTCTTCCTTATCATTTGTAAGCTGCTGCCCTTTTCTGTTGATACAGGAAAAGGTTAGGCTTAAGCACCCTGCATGTTTAGTCTCATATGTCCTCCGGAGAAGTCTGTTAGTTACACAGAGTAATTATGTTAAATCTTTTTTAGTTTTGTTTGGCCAACCACTGAATAAACAGTGCAGCAAGTGCAACAGAACTCTGAATAACGTCCATCTCAGTAATGTTAGATGAGTGTTTGCAATCCCCATATCAGTGCAAATAATGTAGACCATGTAAGCTGTTTTGCGCCGTTGGACTAGATTAAACTTTTGTCAAGTTCATTTACAGGGGAGGTTTGCACATAGCACAGCACCTGAAACAGGAAATGCTTTTGATAACCTGCTAAATATTATTAACAACCTTCCTGAGAATTTATTATCCCCCTGGATGTCCACAGTTGCGTTGTCCTCCTCAAGTTGAACCATATCTCTAAAATATTTTATACATCTTAAGTCGCATATGTGTTTCCTAAAATGCTGATGCCCCACATATCTAAAACTGTAGACATAGTAGTACAGATCAAAGTCCAGTATCAGGTTCTGCCACACTATGCCTCTCCTGCCTTTCCTCTGCTTCTGCCGCTTCGCTCCTTTTCATCCCCTGTCCGCTGTGTTGAAATGAATGGGCTGGTTACAGTCTGTGATAAGGCGAGTCCGCATCACCTGCTTCCTCCAGGTGCTTTTTTTTTTTTTAAAACGTTGATATACAGGTATACAGAGATGGTATGTTTGCTCAGCTGCCAACCAGAAGAAGAGCTCCAGATGGACGAAGAAGCTTACTACTCGATAGGATCTTAAAATTAGTTTTTACAGAGTAACACTGCATAGACTGCTTACCGGAGACGACATACTTGATATTTACTACCATCACTAAATAGTGTTGTTAATTTTACGTATATTTATTTTGATCTTCTTTTTTTGCATGTTTATATTTGTAGTATTGTGTATGATTTTATATGAATACTGTATGCTGTTTAGTTTTTAAGAAGAAAACATTTCTTTTCACTCTTGCAGGGAAATTTTAATGAATGATACCATCTCATTATTACAAATGCTGGGGTTTGAACACCACTACAGACTTCTAAACCGTCTCCACATCCAGGACACAGCACACTCTTCTTTGTCTGTTACTCTTGACATTTCCCCTTTTTCCTTCCACCTCATATGTCTCTATTCCTCCCCCTTTTTGCATGGCTTGCAAGTACACAGTATATACACAGACTGTTAGGACTTATTTAGTATTTACCTCACGTTTTAAAGTCTGTTCCTCCATACTTGCATACAACAGTGTGTAGTAAGAATGTGGCCTCTGATTCCCAGTGAAGAGGACTTCATACAGAATATGTTTGTTCAGTTTATGTCAGAAG
>BRZM01000174.1:92791-107271 GCA_033238685.1 Lates japonicus | reverse complement strand
AGACACACGCTAACATATGCTAAAACATGCTAACATAAACACATATTAAATGGTTGGTCAGGTAACACACTAACACACATGCTAACACACACACACACACACATAACAGATGGATCCTGGAGGTAAACAGAGCAGCATCTTTTTTTCAGGACTGTCAGCATCACACCAGTGGGCGGAGCTGTGAGTCATGTGCCCCAGGGTATTATGGGAACATCAGTGGCTCCATCAGTGACTGTTCACTATGTGCCTGCCCCCTACGGGACAACAGGTAACACTGCACACTGATCGTTTATTATTTAATTGAGCAAGTGGTTTTATTTTCCTCACCTCACCTGTGTTTGTGTAGTTTCAGTCCCACCTGTGTGTCGGAGGGAGCGCTTGGTGATTTTCGCTGCACCGCCTGTCAGGTGGGATACGAGGGGAGATACTGTGAGAGGTGAGTCATTACATCACACCTGTGTTCAGAGTTTAAAACAGTTTGATTACATCACCCTCTGGTGGATGTCAGAGGAACTGCGGCCGCTGTGACATCACACTGACTGTATGATGTCATCCTGCAGGTGTTCTGTCGGTTACTACGGTAACCCCTCACTGCCCGGTGGGAGGTGTTCGCGATGTACCTGCAGCGGGTGGGGCTCCCTCCACCCACTGTGTGACGCACTGACGGGACAGTGTGAGTGCAAGGCCGGGGTCAAAAGTCAGTCATGTGACCAGTGTGAGGAGCGACACATCCTGCAGGGAGGAGAGTGTGTGTGTGAGTAACAGACACAGACACACACACACACACAGGTGTGTTCAGGTGTAGCGAGGTGATGAGCGCTTGTTTTTTCCTCCAGCCTGTGATGACGAGTGCACTGGCGTTCTCCTGGACGACCTCGACAAACTACACAACCACTTCCTGTCTGTCAACATGACCGGCATTGCCATGGCACCGTACCGCCAGCTGATGGTGCTAGAGAACCAGACCAGAGACATAAAGGTACAAACGACTGATATTAGTCAGAGTCCCTGAACGCAGCATGCAGCCTGATGTTAACCTGTGACTGTGTTTGTCCAGGTGTTTTCAGAGAACAGCTCCGTCGCTCTCCGTCTATCCAGAGTAGAGGATGAGTTAAATCACCTGACCTCTGACCTCAGCGGTTTGCTGCAGCAGGTAAGTTTCCTCTAACCCTATGACACAGCGTCGTCTGTGAACAGGTTCAACCTGCAGGGGATTGTGGGACGTCACTAATACAGGTCGTATTTTTCCGGCCTCCTGTTTGGTCAGGTCGCAGGTCTGTCTGACCACCTGGAGGAAGTGGGCGTGTCCACCAACAGCAGCCTCTCCCAGGGTGCACTGCTGCTGAGGAGCATCAGCAGCCTGCAAGACAACATTCAGGGTAAACAACAACAGGAGACTGATGATGACATCACTAAAGTATCATCCAACCATTAAAATCTAATGACATAAAACATCTCTGACATCTGATTGGTCCAGAGCTGCAGAGAGAGGCGGGGCTTCTGAACCAGACCACAGAGGAGGAGCTTGACTCAGCCAATCAGACGCATCTGCTGGAAAGGGTGGGGCTTATGTTGGAAACCATGAGAGCTGTCAATCTGATGGCTGCCAACTTGACAGCCAATCAGGAGCTCAGGTGAGTGTTAATAAATATTAATGTTAATAATAAATATATATATATTTTAATAATTTCTATTTATTCTTTTTCAAAATATTTTTTAGATCTCACTAAATTTATATATTTATTATGATTATTATTATTATTATATATTTTTTTAAGTCTGGTCTCTCTCTCTCTCTCTAGAGAGAGGGAGGAGACAGAGGAGAAGTGGATAAAGGAGGAAGAGGAGGAGGAGGAGTACCCCTGTGTGTTTGACAGGGAAACCCTGTCTGACGACATCACAGGTAAACGCACTGCACCGTCACACCTGAGAGAGAGTTGAGTTTGTAACAGGAAGCAGACTCTTGCTGTCTCCTCCTCAGTGCTGGTCTCCTGGAGGTTGGTGATCGTTCGTCTCTGTGTGCTGCCCGCGCCTCCCCTCCTCTCCCCGTAAAGCCTCTGGTGGCTCCTGGAACTGCACATTGTAAAGATCGTCTCCTCCTACATCATCTGGGTCTCTGTGAAGGAGGTCAGAGTCTGACCCGGTCTCTGGGGCTGGTTTACTGTCTGTCTGACCTGTCTCTCCCTCTGATCTCTCTCTCTCTCTCTCTCTCTCCAGGTGTGTGTGTTTAACCTGCTGTTTGTGCTGTGTGTGGGTGTGGCTCTGCCCTGCAGGGCGTGGCGCCCCCTGCTGTCAGGAGTTTGTACAGTCTGGACCTGTGTGGTGACCGTCTGTAAAATGTTGTACCAACTCAGCGTCGTCCAGCCAATCAGATACTCCTCCAACTGTACCATGGTAAACACGGCAACAACGTCTTAACTTTCCGACTGTACACCAGTCTGTCTGTCTCTGACCTGTCTGTCTCTCTGTAGCCAGATAACTCCAGCACTGACCTGTCTCGCTCTGTTCTGTACGCTGGTCCAGTTGACCCCATGCAGTGGGTGGGGCTTCGCAAGACTGATGGAAAACTGCTGGACTACCTGAGGGTGAGGAGTGACATCATCACTCATAAATATATCAATAGTAAAGCTGAAACATTAAAAATGTTTAATCTGAGAACGTCTGAAAAACTAAAATGATCACTAAGAACTGAAAACTGAGCTAGCATCATGCTAACCTTCCTCTAAAGCACAATCTGATGACGTTAGCTCTGGTAACGTAGCGTCATGCTAACCCAATTTTGTCTTTACAGTATAACCTGATGATGTTAGCACTGTTAGCATTCGAGGTCACAGTTTACCGACACCAGGAGCTCTACCGCCTCCGCCGTAACAAAGTCCCGCCCCCTACCAGAACGCTGTTTCATGACATCACCAGGCGTCACCTGGACGACAGCGTGCTGAGCTGTGTTAAATACTTCCTCAACTACTTCTTCTACAAGTTTGGACTGGAGGTGAGGGGTGTTCATCTTAGCATAGCAACAAACTAACTTCCTCTGGAATAAAACCATTCTCACGCTCTTCCTCAGACCTGCTTCCTGTTGGCCGTGAATGTGATTGGTCAGCGGATGGATCTGTTCGCTGTAGGCCATGCTTTTGGCCTCATCACCGTCCTGTCACGTCGCAGCAGGAAGTGCATTGCCTCAGTGTGGCCCAAGTACTGCTACTTCCTGTCAGGGTTGTTGTGTTTTCAGTATGTGCTGTGCATCGGGTTCCCTCCTGCTGCCTGTAAAGGTACAAACTCACCTGAAGACAAAGTGTTAGGATTAATTACTCCACAGTGAAGATTAAATATGTCCTGACCTGTCTTTGTACACACAGATGAAAGTGATATCAGGATTAAACTCAAAACAAAAATCTGAGGTCAAATGATGAAAGTTCAAATTCAAACTTTTTTTGGGGGGTAAATTTCTGAATTTAAATCCACACTTGTTGCAGATTATCCATGGAGACCTCCGTCCTCCAACATGGACTCCAATGTGGTGAAATGGCTCTTCCTCCCTGATTACCTGACACCACCGAACCCCCTCTTCCTCCTCTGTAAGACCATCACCATCATCATCATCATCATCATCATCTATGTTAATACACTAGAACCTGTTTGCTGTGTGTTTCCTGACCTTTCAGATGACTTCCTGCTCCTCCTTGGGGCGTCGCTGCAGCTGCAGGTGTTTGAGGAGGAGCTTCAGGCGTCGGTTCAGATCCTCACAGGAGACAACAGAGAGCTGGACGGAGACGACGGACAGATCTGTGATCTGATCCAACGACTCCGCCTCAACACCGTCCCTGACTTCATGCTGTGCAGGTAAACCCCGCCCACTCTCCACCTGTCTGTCCACCTGTCTGTCTCTCTGACCTCTGTGTGTGTGTTCAGGTCTTACCTGGACATGATGAAGGTCATCATCTTCAGCTACATGTTCTGGTTCGTCCTCACCATCATCTTCATCACCGGGACCACCAGGTGAGTGGGCGGGACCACACTTACCTGCAGAAAGTGAACTTTACTCTTTAAATAACGACTCAGGAGTCTCAACGTTAAATCAGACAGATGTTTAAAGTTGACCAACAGTACAGCGCTGATTTGTTCTAGGATCAGTATCTTCTGTATGGGTTACCTGGTCGCCTGTTTCTACTTCCTGTTGGTGGGCGGAGAGCTGCTGCTGAAACCAGTGAAATCCATCCTGGTGTACTGGGACTGTCTGATTGGCTACAACGTGTTCGTCATCACGATGAAGAATATTCTGTCGGTGAGAAATACCACCACCACCATCATCATATTCACCATATTTACGAATGTTTTCAGAGTCACATCAATATCTGTCTCTCTACCTGTCTGTCTGTCTGTCTACCTGTCTGTCAGATCCTGGCCTGTGGTTTCATTAAGTCGTTGGTGTTGAATCATTGTTGGTTGATTCAGCTCTTCAGTCTGGCCTGCACCATCAAAGGATACACCAAACGTATGTAAACTGTCTGTCTACCTGTCTGTCTACCTGTCTGTCCACCTGTCTAACTCTATGTCTGTCTGTCTGTTTGCAGCCGAGCAGCAGAGCAGTAAACAGTGTGAGCTGCCAAGCGACGAGGCCGGGATCATCTGGGACGGCGTCTGTTTCTGTTTCCTGTTGTTGCAGAGGAGAGTCTTCAGGAGTCACTACTTCCTGTACGTGGTCCTGGACCTGCAAACCACACAGCTCCTGGCCTCCAGGTACACACTCACAACACCCACCCACTGTATAACAACACACACAACGACACACACAGTCACATGATGTCAATGTGTGTGTGTTGCAGGGGGGCGGAGCTCTTTGAGGCGTCCACAGTGAAGGCTGTCAGAGCGAGACTGGAGGTGGAGAAGACGTCCATGGACCTGCTGAAGAGACAGTAAGAGACAAACAGGGCTGAAGGCAAGACCAGCACAAGTCCAAGACCAGTCCAACAGAGTCAAGACCAAGTCTAAACAGACCTGAGACAGACACAAGTCCAAGACCAGTCCAACACCTCAGAGACTGAGTCAAGACCAAGTCTAAAAGACACAAGTCCGAGTCTAAACAGGCGACTCCAGTCTGATTCATAACATCCATGAGACAGGACAGAGATTTTAACCAAACTGTCTGGAGACCAGAGATCTACGATAGGACTCACTCACACTACAGCCATAGACATGTTGACTCGATAAGACCTGGACACAGTTAATTAAATTCTGTCAAATCTTGGACCAGGTGTTAACGGACAGAACCACTTCCTGTCTCTGTGTTTCTTTCAGGATGGAGAGGATTAAATCTCGACAGCAGAAGTTTCGCAGAGGAAAAGAGAAAATGTTGAGTTTGACCCAAGACAACTTCCACACCGACGGTCTGTAAACAAACACGTGTTGTCATGGTAACGGACTGGGATACACAGAATCAGCTGATGTGAGCTGTAATGTTTTGATTTGTAGGTCAGGAAAACAAGAAGGGCCAGCGGCAGAAGGAGTGGTGGAGACCCTGGGTAAACCACGCCTCCAGTGAGTCACATGACCTCTGACATCATCTTCACCTGTCAGACCTGGTATTTTTCATTATGTCTCTGTGTAATGGCCTGTCTGCCTGCAGTGGTGAGGAGTGGTGACTACTACCTGTTCGAGACAGACAGTGAGGAGGAGGAGGAGGAGAAGAAGGAGGAGGAGGAGAAGAAGGAGGATCAGGCCCTTCCTGAGAAATCAGCCTTCCAGGTGAGAGTCTCCATGACGGTACACCTGAACCTGTGCTCATGAACACACCACGACCCTCAGAGCTGATCTGCAGCAGTCAAACAGTCTTCATCAGCGTCTTAGTGATTATAATAACAGATTTATTTCAATTAAGCAATTAAATCTACCAATAAATAATAATAAACTTTCTTGCTGTACAAACTGATGTTATCTTCTGTTTGTCTTCATTTGTCAGTTTGTCTACCACGCCTGGATAACAGACTCCAGGACAGCAATGAGAGCTCGCAACAACCAGAAGAAACTCTGGAAGAAGAATTCCTCTGAACGAAGGAGCAGGAAGGAGGAGAAGAGAGGAGGTAAGGAGGAAGTCAAGTCAAGTCAAATTTTATTTATATAGCGCCAATTCACAACACAAGTTATCTCGAGGCACTGTACATATAGAGCAGGTCTAGACCGTGCTCTTTATCTTATAAAATTTACAGAGAGAGACCCAACAGATCCACCATGAGCAAGCACTAGGTGACTGTGGTAAGGAAAAACTTCCTTTTAAGAGGCAGAAACCTCGAGCAGAACCGGACTCAAGGTGGGCGGCCATCTGCCTCGACCGGTTGGGTTTAGACAGAAAGAGAGGGGGGTGGGGAGATGGGGTAAGAGAAAGACAACACTGCAGATACACAGACTAGTGTGTAGTGAAGTGAGGTGATCTCCTTTAGTTTGATCAAATGTTTCACACAAGCATAAAACATAAATTCTCTGTTTCTTACTCCAAACATTCAGAACCAACCAGGTAAAGCAGTGTCGTCTGGTAAAGTTAGACATTTCTTAAGTTCCCAATCAATAACTGTGACTCCTTTTCTTCAGCAGCTGGAGTCATAGAGGTGATGGAGGAGGCGGAGGAAGATGGAGAGGAGGAGGAGGAGGAGAAAGAGGAGGGACCAGGTAGGAGATTTACCCACCAGAAACAAAAAACACCATAAAAATGAATTTAAAACTGTGCTGGTCTGCGGTGAACAAAGAGGTGACGTTGTGTGTTTCAGACACTGCGTTGCATCGGTTCTCCAACACTCTGCGGTTCTGTTGGGTTCTGCTGTCAGCTCTGCTGGACTCTCTGACTGCCTGGCTCAGCGGTTTGTGTCAGGAACACATCGACATCTCCACCGTCCTCCGCATTGAGCGCTGCATGCTAACACAGCAGGCTAAACAGGTGCACGCTCAGGACTACAGTTCCCTACAGGGGCTGAGGTTTTTAAAACTACAACAAAGATGGACGACCTGCTTCATGTTTATTTGTGTTTTTTATTTGTTTGGTTTATCAGGGTAATCTGCCCACCAGAGAGGCAATCAACGTTTACTACCAAGAGCAGATGATGAAAACGTCTAGAGAGTCAGGTCTGGACTACAGTACCTATGAGGCAGATGGGCAGACCTCAGCAGCTAGAGAAAGGGAGGAGGAAGACGGAGAAGAGGGAGTAAGTCCGGATACAGATGAAGAAGCAGGAGGTCAAACAGCAGATGAGAAAGCAGAGCCAGGATCAGGAGCAGATGGTCCAGCAGATCCCCATACTGAAGGAGGAGCAGAAGCAGTATCAGAAAGAGGTTGTGTATGTGAAGTAAAATCAGAAAATGTTCCAGGAAGAGATCCACCTGGAACAGATACAGAGTCAGAGACAGCAGATGGTCCAGCTTCAGGAGCTGAGCCAGAGGCAGGACCAGCAGAAGGTGACCTCACAGTGGAAGATAAAAATGAAGATCTCCCAGAATGCACAGTGGCTAAAACCAGCCAAAGATCACGACCCAAACTGTCCAGGATGGAGAGAATCCAGTCTTTGTCTTCTTTGTCTTCAGAGGAAGAAAAGATCGGTCAGACTTACAGGTCGGTCCTGAAGCCACATCATAAATTACCTCTGTCAGTCTGTGGTGTTAACTCTCTTTCTGTTTGAACAGTGGTGAAGAACTGAACCAACAACTTCCTGTTGATACGCAGCCAACTCACGTCCTCACCAGCGCCTCCTCCCCCGCCTCCCCCTCCTCTGCCCTCCTCCCACCCTCATACAGCCTTGCTTTGGGGCTGGACCTTCAGGAGGAGGAGGAGGAGGCAGAGGAGGTGAGACAGAGTGAGGATGAACAGACGAAGAGGAGGTGGGAAGCGGGGTCAGGATTCAGGAAGCGGCTGCTGGTTCAGACTCCGGGGCAGAGGAACGATTTCCTGTCTGACTCTGCCTCCACTTCCTGTCCACTGGCGTCTCGCACTCAGGAGCTGACTGCGAGCGAGCTGCTGAGGAACAGGTGAGGACAGGTGAGTCATAGAGATCAGTCACCTGTCACCTGCTGATGCTTCACACGCCACCTTTCTGTGTTTTAGGACTTTCTACGACGAGGAGCTGGAGGCATCAGATCATTTCTATGGTAACCAGCCACAGCTGCTCCAGCTGTGCTATGCCCTCTACAACATCCTTGCAGCCAGGTAAACTCTCCATGACAGGTAACGCCACAGAAACCTCTCCAATGAACTGCTTCGTCTCATCAAACACAGATCGGTTATCTCCATGCAGATGATACTGTTGTTTACATTTCAGCTTCTCCTGACAACACAAGCTCTGTTGTTTCTCTGAGTGACTGAATGACATTTACCTTTGAATATCGATAAACTGAACAGGCAACAGAATGAAATAAAAGTGTTTGGTGTAAAGAGACAGCAGCTTCATCAGACAGTATGAACATGAGTTCCACCTCCATCCTCCCTCAGGTCAGAGACGGTGTGTTACCTCGTCATCGTGTTGAACCACATGGTGTCGGCCAGTTGTCTGACACTGGTACTTCCTGTTCTGGTGTTTCTATGGGCAACACTGTCCGTCCCTCGACCCAGTAAGACGTTCTGGATGACGGCCATCATCTACACCGAGGTTCACACCAGCTGATTTTTTGTTAACTTGCTGACTGTTTATAGTTTATATAAAACTATAACTGATCTATCCGTCCAATTCATGTGTAAACTGTCTGTCCACCTGTCCTGTTCACGTGTCCTCAGGTTACCATCGTCATCAAGTATTTCTTCCAGTTTGGTTTCTTCCCGTTCAACCAGAAGCTGGAGGTGGATCGATCCAAACCATTCCACCCCCCAAACATCCTGGGGGTGGAGAAGAAGGAAGGCTACGTCCTGTACGACCTGCTGCAGCTGCTCACTTTATTCTACCACAGAGCCACACTCAAGGTACAAAACACTAAATTATACCAACACAGAGCCAAGATACAAAACAGGAACTTACCCAACAACATTTTCTTCTTCCTCCTCTGCAGTGCCACGGACTCTGGGACCAGACTGTTACCACGGACGCTGATGCTGTCCATCACCATGACAACCAGGCCAGCTGCACTGATGCTGCCACCTCCATCGATGTGGCCGACCCCGCCAACACACTGCGACGACGAGGCAGGAGACGGACACGCTCCAGCTCCACCCAGCTGCGCTCTCCTGCAGGTAGAATCAAACATACCTTTACACAAGACAACGCTGAATGAAAGGTTCAGGACAAACTGAAGAATCATAAAGAGTCAGATCAGTTGTTCTCAAAATATCAGATGATTCTGGTTCCAGCCTTTAGTGTTTAGTTTGATGATCTGTAATAATTTCTTGTTGTGTTTTCAGGCAGTGTGAGCTCCAGACCTCAGCAGCCTGGCAGGTTTGATCTGCTGTTGGAGAAACTCAGAGAACTTTCCATCAGAGCCAAGAAGTACTCTGTTAGCAGGTATGCTAACACTAAAGTTAACTGTCCAGTGAATGCTCTTTGTGTTTGTGGACAAACCACATCATCAGATGATCTCTCCCTGTTTCAGGTGTATGTCTGTTTACCGTCCGGTCTGTCAGTTCTTCAGAGCTCTCATCCAACCAGAGTACAGCGCCGTCACCGATGTTTACGTCCTCATGTTCCTCGCCGACACTGTTGACTTCATCATCATCGTCTTTGGCTTCTGGGCCTTTGGAGTAAAGTTTGATTTACTGACCATTTTCTTTACATTTCACTGTGAGCTGAAACTTTGTTCACCTCAGTAGTCTGTTTTATTCTGATGGTTTTTAGAAACACTCTGCAGCTGCTGACATCACTTCCTCCCTCTCAGAGGATCAAGTTCCTGAAGCTTTCCTGGTGATGGTCCTGATCCAGTTTGGTACGTCTACCTGTCTGTCTACCTGTCTGTCTACTCGTTTACCTGTCTCACTGTTTATCTGTCTGTCTGCAGGTACCATGGTGATAGACAGGGCTCTGTATTTGAGGAAGACAGTCTTAGGGAAGCTGGTTTTCCAGGTGATTTTGGTGTTTGGGATTCACTTCTGGATGTTCTTTATCCTGCCGACGGTCACTGAGAGGTAACTCACCTTTACCTGTCGTTCATGATCAGTTTAGTTCAATCTGGATGAGATAAACCAGTGTGGGGTCACACAACAGTGCTGTTACTGTTTGTCTCCAGGCGTTTCAATCAGAACCTGGTGGCTCAGCTCTGGTACTTTGTGAAGTGCGTTTACTTCGGACTGTCTGCCTATCAGATCCGTTCTGGTTACCCAACACGAGTTCTGGGAAACTTCCTGACAAAGAGCCACAACTACCTCAACTTGTTCCTGTTCCAGGGGTGAGTCTCCATCAGAGTCCAACACTAACACAACTGTCCTATTGTTAGCTTAGCACAAAGACTGGGAGCATAGGGAAACTGTCTGTCTGACTACCCGACTGTCTCTCAACCTGTCTGTCTGCCTGTCCTCTTGTAGTTTCCGCCTGGTTCCCTTCCTGACAGAGCTGAGGGCGGTGATGGACTGGGTGTGGACTGACACCACCCTGTCTCTGTCCTCATGGATCTGTGTGGAGGACGTCTATGCCCACTCCTTCGTCTTAAAGTGTTGGAGGGAGTCGGAGAAGGTACAGGAAGTCCATCTGTGTGTATTTGTACACAGAGGTACTCTGAACATCATGGTTGGAGGAAGTGTATGTATTGATGTGTGTGTATTTGTATTTGTACACAGAGGTACCCTCAGCCTCGGGGTCAGAAGAAGAAGCGGGTGGTGAAGTACGGGATGGGTGGTCTGATCGTTCTGTTATTGATCTGTATCGTCTGGTTTCCGCTGCTCTTCATGTCGCTCATAAAATCTGTCGCCGGAGTCATCAACCGACCGCTTGACGTCTCTCTGACCATCACACTGGGGGGTTTTCAGGTAAACACACCTGTACTGACTCAACTGTACCTGTAGTACTGTAACAGCAGCATGTATTAGCAGCATTAGCAGCAGTATTAGCAGTAGTATTAGCAGTAGTATTAGTAGTATTAGTAGTAGTATTAGAAGTATTATAACATGTTGTTGTTGACAGCCGATCTTCACGATGAGTGCGCAGCAGAATCAGCTCAAAGATCTGACTGAAAACGACTTCAACTCCTTCGTCAGCTCCTACAGTTACACACCTGTAAGTACTCTGCAGTATTAGTGCACACAGTTCACAGTATTCATTCCTGCCATAACTCTGTTTCCTGTGTTTCCCAGAGTGCCTTGCAGTTCCTGGAGGCGTACGGTCACGAGGATGTGACGGTGGCGGAGCTGCAGGGCAGCAGTAACTCTCTGTGGACCATCAGTCCTCCCAGCAGGCAGTACCTGAGCCAGGTGCTGAACCTGGACCACTTCCCCCTCACCATGTCCTGGACTGTTCAGAGGTCAGCTCTCAGTAATCAATCATCAATACTTATCAATAAATCCCCCTGATAGTCAATCACTCATCACCTCTAACAACTGCAGTGTATGTAGTTACCACTGTAGTACAAAGAGTAGTAGTACTGGTAATGGTAGTATCAGTAGAAGGTGCAGTAGAGGAGGACTTACTATACTGAAACTGCTTCTGTAGTAAAGTATTAGCAGTAGTATTGACAGTAGCAGTAGTAGTTGGACAGTACAGAGTTCAGCAGCTTGATGTCACTGATCAATAATCAATCAATCATCAGTTAACTAATAACGTTGTTTTAAACAGGAACCTGAGTCTGGGGGCAAAGGCAGAGCTTGCTTCAGGTAAACATGTGACTTACCTGGACGATCAGACTCGTCTGGAGCTGATCGAGCTGCTGAACGGGACCAGGACACTTCCTGTGTGAGTAATGACAACAGCTGAGGACAGGTACAGGTGTGTAGTTGTGTAGTTGTGTGTTAAACACTATCATTGTGTTTGTTTTCAGGGTCATACAAGAAGTGTTTCCATGTTTCATCCGAGCTCCGAGCGACTCCAACGCCAAACCCATCGAACAGCTTTACCCAGGTTTGATTTTATCTTCACAGGAAACAAACGTCTTTAAGTGATGTTGCCACTGCCACTTAAAATGTAAAATCCTCCAATCACGTGGCTTCTCTCGTCTCTTGTCCAATCAGATGACCGCTACAAGGACATCCTGCTGGCCCTGGAGAGGTCGACCAATCAGAGCAGAGAGATCCAGGAGTGGTGGATCGTTGACCAACCGGCTGGCAGCCTGGTGCCAGTGGGGGGCGGAGTGTCTCTGAGTGACAGGAGGGAGGCGGGACTTCAGCTGTTTGTGTTCAGTGATAAAGTCAGTCCTCCGAGTCTGGGCTTCCTGGCTGGATACGGGTAATTACTATCTCCAAGTACCAAGAGTACCGCTGCAGTAACAGGAGTACTATCATATTATATTCACATTCCTCCTCCTCCTTCCCCACAGCATCATGGGATTGTACGCATCGGTGGTGTTGGTGATTGGGAAGTTTGTCAGAGAGTTCTTCAGTGGGATCAGTCACTCCATCATGTTCGAGGAGCTGCCCTGTGTCGACCGCATCCTCAAACTCTGCGCCGACATCTTCCTGGTGACTCCGATCAGCTTAATCTGATCAATTTAATCTGATCAACTTAATCTGATCATCTTAATCTGATCAATTTAATCTGATCATTTTAATCTGATCAAATGAATCTGATCATTTTAATCTGATCAAATTAATCTGATCAATTTAATCTGATCATTTTAATCTGATCAAATTAATCTGCTCAATTTGATCTGATCAGTTTAATCTGATCAGTTTCGGTTTGATCATCTTAATTGATTTAATTTGATCCAGAATTTAATCGGTCGTTCAGTCAATCAACCGTCAAAGTCAATTTAATCTGATCAGTTTCAGTTTGATCATCTTAATCTGATCAATTTCATCTGATCAGTTTCAGTTTGATCATCTGATCAGTTTTGATGCTTTAATCTGATTGGTTGTTTGTCTGTTTCAGGTGAGAGAGACAGGTGAGCTAGAGTTGGAGGAGGAGCTTTATGCCAAGCTGATCTTCCTGTATCGATCACCGGAGACTCTGATCAAATGGACACGACGGTGATCAACCTCACTGATCATAAACACTGATTATTGGCTGATCACAGACCTGGACGTTGTCAGCTGAAGCTGAACATGTGGATCCTTCAGCGTTCTTTAAATGTTACAGAGGGAACCTCCAGGGAGTGTCCAGACATTCGTCAGACGTTCTCATGAAGAACGAAGGAACCGTCAGAAGTTAAAGAATCAGACTGGAACTTAAATGTTTACAGAACGTTGATTAAAGGTTTCAACAAAGTGAACTTGAGAGAACTTAACTGGAACTCTACTGGAACTTTACCTGTTCACCAGGTGACCAATAGGAGCAGCCAGGGGGCGGAGCTAACCCTGACAACAATCTAATCATTCCAAACTGATCTCAGGACAGTGTAATGGAAATATTATCATATCAGCTATTGATGATTGATTATCAACAACTGCAGGGATATGTCACATCCTGGAAAACCTGGAATTATTTAATGTAGCTTTCAAGTCCTGGAAAGGTCCTGGAAAACAAAAAGGAACAAATTCATGTTTTAAGAAGTAATTTTCCAGGACCTTTTCCAGGACCCTCTCTGCTCAGCTGTTTCCACTTATTTTTACTTAAAACTTCACAGAACAAAACTTTATTTTAGCTCACGTTAGCTCATGTTAGCTCACATTAGCTCACGTTAACTCACATTAGCTCATGTTAGCTCATGTTAACTCACGTTAGTTCTGGTTTAGCTTTAGCTGAAACAGCCTTTAGCTCAACATCAGCTCTGTTCTGTCTGTGTTTTCATGGCAGGTGGTCTCAGGTTAGTCCAGGTTGTGATGCATTCACAGCTTAAACCAGAACTCAGTCCTGTAACCTCTGTCTCTGACTCTGATTCAGCTCCACACCAGGTCTCTGTTAGGTCCACGTCACACCTGTGCTCAGGTTGAAGCTGAGTAGAGCTAACTCCATCATTCAGAGGAAAATAAGTGAAAACAGCTGCTGAGTCAGGACATGACACTGGAACCACAGAGAATATTAAGACAGAAACAGGAAGTCAGACTAACTTTCAGAATAAATTAGATTCAAATGAGTTGTTGTTTTATCTGATGTTAATGTTCGTTCAGTGTTTCTGTCAAACTAACATAAATCTGTGAAAATAAATAAAACTTCTATTCACCAGACTGAGTCAGCTGTTTGACCAGAGACCAGAGACCAGAGACCTGAGACCAGAGACCAGAGACCAGAGACCAGAGACCTGAGACCTGAGACCAGAGACCTGAAACCAGAGACCTGAAACCAGAGACCAGAGACCAGAGACTTGAGACCAGAGACCTGAGACCTGAGACCTGAAACCAGAGACCAGAGACCTGAGACCTGAGACCTGAGACCTGAGACCAGAGATCTGAGACCAGAGACCAGAGACCAGAGACCTGAGACCTGAGACCTGAGACC
>BRZM01000174.1:36901-92781 GCA_033238685.1 Lates japonicus | reverse complement strand
ACCAGAGACCAGAGACCAGAGACCTGAGACCTGAGACCTGAGACCTGAGACCTGAAACCAGAGACCTGAAACCAGAGACCAGAGACCTGAGACCTGACACCAGAGACCAGAGACCTGAAACCAGAGACCTGAGACCTGAGACTTGAGACTTGAGACCAGAGACCAGAGACCAGAGACCAGAGACCAGAGACCTGAAACCAGAGACCAGAGACCAGAGACCTGAGACCTGAGACTTGAGACTTGAGACCTGAGACCAGAGACCTGGGACCTGAGCTGATGAACCTGGTTCTCTGGTCAGGGTTAGGGTCAGCGTCGACTCTTCATCGGTGATTTCATCTGTTCTGATCGTCCAGGTTAAAATGATGAATGATGATGATATAAACATGTATCACACACCATCCTGTGATCTCCTCCATCTCTGACTTAGTTCTTTCTCTTTCTAAGAGAAGGAGAATGAAAAAAATAAAATCACCATGGCAGCAGACATCAGGTAAAACCTGAGTCACCTTATGTCACTGCAGCCCTCTCCTCACCTGTTCACCTGTCCACAGGTGAGTTGGACTGAAGATAGAAACAGTGATGAGACAGATTTGAAGTGAATGTGCTTTATTGTGATTCATTAATGTAAATGATTCACTTTCTGTGTGGAACTGTCAGGGGTCAAAGGTCATCATCTGATCAGTGTTTGTGCTGTTTTCAGTGGAAGACGTTTGTGAAGCTACAACTTTAATCAGACTATAAAATCAGACAAATATCAACAGAGTTTTACTGCAACTGAAATAAATTCATCCTGATCATCACAGCAAATCAGTTTGTTCAGTCGTCACATGCTGAGTTCAGTCTGAGGGTCTGACAGAATGTTTACTCCTCACAAACAGTTCCCAGGTCACACAGGTGTGATGTGTGACTCAGGTGTTCTTACCTTCAGTCTGATAGTTTCAGTTTGTTTCAGTCAAACTCACGTCTGCTCTGTTTTCATCTAAACTCCATCAGGTTTCAATCCAGTTCGGACAGTGGAATGATCTGTGACTTCCTGGTGATGCACTCAGACTCTGTCCAATCAGAGCAACTTGTAGGCAACACTACACAGGAGGGACGTATTCCTCCGCTGTGGAAAGTAGTCCCATGTAAGACAGGCTGCAGGACACCTGATCACTGCAGCGATTATAAAAACAATTCAGCAAAATCTAAAATATGGCTGTTTGTTATGGAAGATGACCCCCCCACACCTCCGGATATAAATCCTGCCCCCACCAAGTCCAGTGCAGAGTCCAGAATCCAGTCCAGAGTCCAGTCTGGACCTCCTATTCTGAAACAGGAGCTCAGACAGTCTGTGGTGGTTTGATCAGCTGCAGCTTCATGAGACAACGAAAGAGATAAAATAATAAAATAATAAAAGTTTAAAGGGGGGGGGGGGTGTCTTTGCCCTGGTGGCCCTGGCTGGCTTCTTCAACATGCAGAACCAGGTGAGATTCTTCACAGGTGCAAACGCTGGAGAAAACTAAACTCTCTGGTTTGAAACAGTTTTTATTGGTCCAGGTCCAGGTCCAGGTCCAAGTCCAGGTCCAGGTCCAGGTCCAAGTCCAGATCCAAGTCCAAGTCCAAGTCCAGGTCCAGGTCCAAGTCCAGGTCCAAGTCCAAGTCCAGGTCCAGGTCCTGGTCCTGGTCCTGGTCCAAGTCCAGGTCCAGGTCCAGGTCCAGGTCCAGGTCCAAGTCCAGATCCAGGTCCAGGTCCAGGTCCAGGTCCAGGTCCAGGTCCAGGTCCTGGTCCTGGTCCAGGTCCAACTCCCTTTAACCCCCCCTCCTCCTGTCATGGCTCCATCACCTTCAGGTTCAGTATAAAAAGATTCCCACTGAGATCATGTGATCAGGTCACATGATCAGTTCATCAGGTCATTACTGTTGTGCATTCACTCATTCATCTGGAAGACTCCTTATTGCTACAACACCTGCAGGTGTTCGACCACTTCCTGTCAAACACCTTCATCATCTTCATCATCGTAGTCGGAGCAGTGTAAATAAAGAAGCTGGTTGCCGTCGGTAACTGTTTGTTTACAGAGAATCTTTATGATATAACGATGTCATTAAAAGTCACATGACCTCAGAGTTGTGCTGTCACTCACTGAGTCAGCTCCTGATTGGTAGTCTCCTCACCCCTCCTCCTTCTTCTCCCGCCTCACCTGTGAGTCCACCTGTGAGATCATCCTCAGCTTCTCCCTGTTGGAGTATTTCCTGTGTGATGTCACTTCCTCTGACCTCACATCCCCCCTCTGTGAGGTGACGATGACGTGATGTGATGATGTCATCTCGGTCGACTCGAACGATTCGTCCTCGCCTTGCGTCAGTTTGCTGTAACCTGTGACAACGCCACCGGTCGGCAGGCTCCGCCTCCTGCAGGGGGGGGCGGGCGTGGACGAGGAGGAGGAGAGGAGGTGAGACAGGGAGGAGAGAGACAAGTGGGAGGGGGTGAGGGAGGAGGAGGAGAGGAGGAGCAGGGCCTGGGAGCCTCCTGGCGCCTCCCTGTGGAGGCTGGAGGAGCTGCAGGATGGAGCCTCCTGGAAGGATCTGGGTGGGGGGGGGGTGGAGCAGGACAGAGGAGGTAGTGGACATGCATCCTCCTGTCTTTCACCTCCCTCTTCTCTCCCATGCACCTTCTCCCCTCCTCTGTCCTCCCTCCAGCCGCGGCCCGTCCTGGCCCGGGCTGAGTGCCTCCTGCGGGGGGCCGGGGGCCGGGGGCGGCGCAGGGGTAAGGTGAAGGAGCTGAGCTCCTCCTGCTGCAGGGAGGAGAGGGAGAGGGAGGCTGGGGGAGAGAGGTCTGTGGGAGGAGGGAGGGGAGGAGGAATGTCTGGGTACTCCTGGTAGATGCTGAACACTGCGTCTCCTCCTCCATCACCTCCCCCATCTCCTCCTCCTCCTCCTCTACTGCTGCACAGCTGTTGCCTTGTCGACTCCCCGCCTCCCCCCTCTCCTCCCCCTCCCTCCCTCCTGGTCATCAGGGAGGCGGGGTAAGCCCTGGGTTTGGTCTCCAGGCTCTTTGATTGGGCGTAGTTAAGGGCGTTAAGGGGATTAGTGGAGGCGGCGGGGCGGAGGCCCTGAGGGGGCATGGGAGTCAGGCGGAGGCTGTGGAGGTCAATGACGGTGGAGTAAATGTCGCGCAGGTTGATGACCTTCGTCTTTTTGTCCCGGTTCTCATGCAGGACGGCGTTCGCACAGATGAAGAGGAAAATACCGATCCCCATGATGAGAGGACCCAAGACCCAGCCTATCAAGTACAGATACCTGCAGAGACATGTAACAGCCAATCCAGAGGAGTAGATTATGTCTTTATCAGCTGCCACACTACAGAGGGCAGTTCCTTTCCACACCTTAGAACCAGTACCAGATTCTTAAAACCAGCAGAACCTCCTGAGGTCGACCAAATGAACTGGGTCAGGTTTATTTACCTGTCAGAAATCCTCAAGCCTGGCGGAAGTTGCCGAATTACGTCCAGGTTAACCAAAGTTTCTAATTCAGTTAAAACATCATCACCTCCCCTCCTCGTTCTCTCGTTCTCCCCCTCCCTTTCTCGTCCTCCTTCCTCAGTGGACTCCTCCCATCTCTCCTCCTGCAGACGGGCAGGATGTTTCGGGTTTTGGGCTGGTGGACTGGACCAGTTGGTTTGATCTGGGTTCTGATCTGAGGGAACCTGTATCTGAACTCCAGGTGTTGCTTGGGTGTGGGGCTGACCAGACGACACCCGAGGCCATGGCGGCGCCCTCCTGTGGCAGGCTGAACAGTCCGTCCTAGGGGCCCGGCGGCCTAGGCTGCCTGTTCACACCTGCATCAGGATAGGTTCCAGCTGCCCACGAGACCCGGACGAGCACAGCTTCAGCTTCCCTTCACCACCCTCACTCCTCCTGGGGGCCAGGGTAACCATCCTTCATCCTGTGTGTTTTCTGTCTCTGTGGGACTCCTAGCCTGTGTATGTGTGTGTGTCAGTGTGTGTGTGTGTGTGTGTGTGTGTACCTCTTCTTCTTGCTCTTCCTCTTGTGTGTGTGGTTTGTGTGGTTTGGACTCAGTGAGTCCTGACATAGTAGGTGATCCATAGAGGGAGGCCGCGGTCGCGATCATGTGCGCCCACTGATCAGGCCCGTAGCACCACCTCACCTGGACTTCCTGTGGGAGGAACCCAGGTGAGAGAGAGACAGGTAGAGAGAGGACAGGCGTTTAGTGTACAGGAGTCAGGAGTTGAAGGGAAACTGGATGGGTCTTGAACCTGTGGAGATGGACCTAGAGTCACTGACCACCACTGTGTGGTCATGTGACTAGTTAAGAGAATCACATGGGTGGAGGTGTGGTGGAGTTGAGGCTCCTCTGTCTCTTATCTGTTTCTCACTGAGCGTCAGGTGGAAAGCTCAGGAACAGCAGAAATGTAAACTGACTGTGGATCAGTTCATCAGCTGGATCCATTCCGAACAGGAAGGACAGTGTATGTGTGTGTGTGTGTGTAAACTCCCAAGATACACTTTCTCCTCTGACCAGACGAACTGATAGTTATCTAGTGACTTCTGTCTCAAGTTCAGTTTCCAGTGCAGGCTACAGACACATCTCATCATGCAGCTCCTCAGCAGGAGGCTAGCTGATTCTGATTCTACTTTGATTCTATACCTATGCCCATCAATACTGATCAATGCATTACATGTGACAGATGCTGATCAGTAATGATCAATGCTCTGTAATCTAATCAATACAATATACTTCTCATTAAAACTTTAATATACACATTTATGATCGTTCTGTTAATACCACCTTGCTAAAGCTGATCAGTTCATTACAATAATGCTAATCAATACTGTTTTATTCATCAGTACAGAGATGCTGGTGATCATTTATCAATACTGAGTAAAACTGCTCAGACCTAGTAATCAGTGCCTTCATAGTAGTAACACACTAATCAATACACTTCAGTACAATCCTGCTGTTAGAAGCTGGTTCTGTAGTGATCATCAATACTACTCAGATCAATGTGTACAGCTAATCAATCACCCTGCGCAATACTCAATCATTACTGATTAATAATGACATCATGCATATACAGGGAGCACAAAGAGGATATGACAGAATAGATGATCAATACATAACAAACTGATTAATATTGATGAGTAATGATCGTACTCACAGAGTATCCATCAGTATTGATCAGTATCAGCATTGTTATTCTGTTCAGAGTGAACCGATCACTGCTGCAGGATATGAACCGATACTGATCAATAACACACACACACACACATAGTAGATTAGAAAGGAATCTTTGTTCTCACAGTTGAAGCTCCCGTCGGTTCATGTTTCTCCTCTTCATCATCCTCCTCCTCCTCGTCCTCCTGCTGCTGCCGACGTTTAAATCTCTCTCCTCTCCTCCCGTCTCCCTCTGTCGCCTCCTCCCCTCCCTTGCTCCGCCTCCACTCTCTCTCTCTCCTCTCGCCTCCTCACTGTTTCTGCAGTGATGTCGAGTAAATGAATCTCCACCTCCAGCAGAGAGACAGACAGGCAGAGAGACAGACAGACAGACAGACAGGCAGAGAGAGAGAGACAGTCTGACAGAGACAGACAGACAGAGACAGAGAGACAGACAGACAGACAGGCAGAGAGAGAGAGACAGTCTGACAGAGACAGACAGACAGGCAGAGAGAGAGACAGGCACAGAGAGAGAGACAGGTTCCTCCCAAAGGCCCTGCTGACAACACCTCACACTACCTGTCTGTCTCTCTATGTTTACACCTGCCTGTCTGTCTGAGACCTGTCTCACTGAGCTGTCTGTCAGTGTCTGGGTACCTACCTGTCCGTCTGTTCACACCTGTCTGTCTCATCAACCTGTCTCTCTGACACATCTGTCTGTCAGTTTATTGATCCAGTACAGACTCTCAGTCTGGATCCTGATCGATCTTAGACCTGGTCTGATCCTGGATGGTCTGATCCCTGGACCTGAACAGTCCCCAGTCCACTGGATACAAGGTCTGGATCCTCCTGTATGATGCTGACTGGGATGTTGCTGTTGCTAGGAGGCGGTGGGCAGCTCTGCAGCATCTTTCTGGTGAAACTAGGAGTTTCCTGAGACTCTTCATCATCTCCACTCCTGCTGTAAGATTCTAGGTAGATGTCTGATCAGATTTAAAACTCAAACACCTCTGAAAGAGCTTCAGATAGAGAAAACAGAATAAATTAAGAACTTAACTCCCAGGGTGCATTTCACCAACAGTTGGCCAATCACAGACTTCACTCAGTCTCTGTAAATCAGATATCAAAACATCCCCATGAATATGGCTTGAACTGGTGATGTCATTTCCTCAGATGAACAGCTGGAGCCAATTAAACCACAGAAGAAGAAGGGTCATTAAAGGTCATTAAGAGTCAGGCAGGTAAACCATGTTTCTGTTCAGCTATTATTATGAAGAAGATTCAGATCTATTCGGAAAAAGTGATTTAGTTAAAAAAAAAAACCTCACAGAGGGCTAGAGCCAAATTCAAAACATATATTTCTATTATTGATCTTTAGAGCCCGGAAATCGATTGGCATCACAAAGATCAATAACTTCAAATCCATATTTATATATATAAATACATTAATGCTCATTCATAAAGACATGACTATAGTAAAAAGTCATACAGTGAAACAATAGCTTACCTAATGACGGCGTCGGGTAACTCACCTGGTCAACAGAGCTAATGAACCAATAACTGATCAGAAACTTTGTGATCTCATCAAACATACAGAAACAGCAAAGAAAGTTAAGTATAAATATCAGCAGTTGTTGAAACATGAAAACAACCTGGGCGCTATTACATGGAAACCTGAAACATATACCGCCCCTGACTGTGATATCACAGAGGGGAGGAGTCAAGTGAACTTCTGTCAGGTTGTTGGTTTGAATCCAACAGGACAGACTAAAATACAAATATATCACCATATATAAACTTTCAAAATGGAACTCTATGAGACACAGTATGAGAGAACAATGAGACTTTATATAACACCATAAGAATAAGGTGTAATCTAAATATGGAATTAAAACTAACGTCTGTAGTAGCCACGTATGAAACCACACCTGTCACAAGTTAAAACCTGGAAGTCTAGAAGTCATGAAGCTCACCTGACTGAACCATCGGTTAAATATAAGGAGGTAATTATGTTGCAGAGGCAGGAGCCACAGTGTGACGTCATCCACCGTTTATTTCCAAACCTCCACGGTCATAAAACAAATCAAACTATATTTGATCAAAGAAACAAAATATTTCCACACCCAAAGAGAGAGAAAAACATGTCTGCTGGTTAAAATCAGATATTCAAAGTTTCGGAGTTTTTCCACATTATATTCATCATATTTTTGTTAAAATAACACAACTTTCTGTTGAATTCTGAGGAATATTTATGATTACAAACTGTAATTTTAATTTAATTTAAGTTTGAGTTTTGAGACGTTTATTAGAAAAAATATTTTATTCATAATCATTAGAACCCAGAAGAATTGTTTCACTGGTGAAATGTTTATTGAGTTCTGCACAAAGATTTTGGTTATTTTTTAACATTCATGTTGCTTTCACCTGTATTTTATAATATGATAGAAGCTGTTTAAAATATATATCAGAAACGAGCACAAAACGATGTCGCTAAATTATTTTGTTTATGACTGAGGGATCTCAGGCTGATGTCCGTTAAGTATGAAATTTTATCCTAAAATCTGTCATTCAATTAATGATTTAAAACTCTTTGAGAAAAATTCAAGGTGCAAAGGCGTTGTTTTCAGGTGCAGGGATTTTTCATTTTGTAGTCGTAAAGTAGAAACATTATGATATAGGACTGAATCCATTTCAGAGCTCCGCCTCCCTCCATATTTTCTTGATCTGGTCATCATCACAGCAGTGTCTCCTTCACGCCTCAGCATCCAGAGGCACACACTGATTCTGGTTTTAGTAGGATTTCAGTCTCAGAGGTTCAGCCTTGGTTTATAAAGGACACCTGTAATAAATAGCCCTCACAGAAGGGGGCTGAAATGAGCTCAGGACAGAACAGTTGTCTGTTTTGTTGTTTCATGGAAGGTAGGCGTCACGTGACTAGCTTCAACCTGTTGACAGAAAACACACCTGGGATTGTTGTTGTGACATCAGAGAGTTAAATTTGATAGATTGATTGGATGGAAAGAAAAGTCCATCTTATTGGTTGTGGGAGGGGGGCAGAGTCTACAATCAGGTGTTTCTGGATTGGCTCAGTCAGGAGCTACAGGTGTCAGTGGCGGGTGACTGGTTCCTGTCCTCAGTGTGTGATTGGCTCCTGTTCTCAGCGTGTGATTGGCTCCTGTTCTCAGCGTGTGATTGGCTGCTGTCCTCGGCGTGTTTGAACATTAAGATGGAGTTGTAAATCTTGAGGGCGGGACCGAGTTTGATTGACATGATCCTCACGATGTCCCGCTGGGTAAGCAGGAGGAAGGCTCGCCCATCAATTTGCTAAAAAGCAGACAGACAGAGGCAACAGCCAATCAGATCATAGCAGGTTCAATGTGATGTCATCAAATCTACATGCTGATTTGATCCTCTCACTTCAAATCTCACGAACTGCTTTCTTCCTCCCACAGCGGGGAGGCTGGGAAGTGATCTGACACCTGGAGGGGCAGGTCAGAGGGCAGACAGACAGGGCAGACGAGACAGGGTCCGGAAGACCAGACAGAGAGAGAGAGAGACAGATCAGGAACGGGCAGAGAGAGAGAGACAGGTCAGAGAGACGGGCAGACAGACAGAGACAGGTCAGAGAGAAGACAGACAGAGAGAGAGGGCAGGTCAGAGACAGAGACAGAGGGGCAGGTTGGAGAGACAGACTGAGAGAGAGGGCAGTGAGAGACAGACCGGGCAGACAGTCAAGACAGACAGACAGACAGACAGAGAGACGGTCAGGCGAGAAAGACAGACTGGAAAATGAAAGTGAGACCGGAGGAAGCGACAACAGCATTTCTCTCTGTCTGTACCTCTATCCTCAACCTATGCACACACTTTATTTATTTAAGACACTCAGTGTTCGACCGATCTCAGCGTGTGGACTCGGCGGCGCCGGCAGCAATTGCGATGTTTGCTAACAGCAAGCGACCAGTCACGGCCGGGCTGAGCCGACACTTGGCAAACTTAGGAAGACAAGGGCTGATGGGCACTGCAGGGCCTGAACTCTGCTGCTGCCAGAGAGAGAGACAGGTTAAGCTTTAGACCCAGGTTAGAGACTGAGGGGTCTTGTAACAGCACATAACATCCACACTGCATGATTTAGTCTTGGCCGAACAGTCTTGGATTTAGTCTTGGTTAGTTGGATTGGTCTTGGACAGTTAATTAGTCTTGGAGATGATTGTTAGTTAGATTAGTCTTGGTTAAGTCTTAAGTTGGTTAATTAGTCTTAGTTAGATTGGTCTTGGTTAATTGGGTCTTAGTTAGTCTTGGTTGGTCTTGGTTGATCTCAGTTTTATTTGATTCATGTTGATCCTATCTGGACCCAGTGAACAAATATTTTGACGGCTTTGGGAAGTTTCCACTGGTTCTATTAGTTCATGGTTTGTAGTTTTGGCAGCCTGGCAGGTCTACTCTCTGTATACAATGACAGAGATTCAGTCAAGAATCACCAGGTTCCGAAAACATGTTGACAGGACAACATTTACATCCTCTGATTTCAAAGATTCATCCCTTGATTTTAGTTTGTCTCTGATTAAGTGAGTTGACAGAGCCTTGGAGAATAAACCCTACATCACATCAGACAGGAACTCATCAGGTCGTGAAGAATCAGCAGAGGCAGAACCCGTTGCTGTCACGACCTGTCTCTTCCTGGGCCGTGAGACGGGCATCGCTGACCCTGAGTGCGATCAATCCCTAGTCAGCGATCAGAAATGGGAGGAGCTGAGACTCCTGCAGTCAGCAGGCACAGCCAACACGGCTGTTACCATGGTGAGCTGTTTCCATGAGAGCAGCCATCTCATCGACCTGTACAACACTGAGGCCACACTGAGGGGAGAGACAGGAGGATGTGGGTGGAGAGAGACAGGCGACAGAATCTAAACAGGCTGCGTTTTAATGTAGAGACGCTAATCAGACGCACAGAACACGGCGACACACAGGTAGGTTAGTTGCCTGTGGCCGTGATTACAGTAAGGTTAAGCTGGTGATCGACAAAAGTCCACTGGTCTGAACCAGTAAAATATTAGATCCTGGTCTCTGTAGTTTGCCACAGTGACACTAGAGCTGTGCAGGAAACATACAAGGCTTGTCAGACACCTGACCTCCGTTCGAAGCTCTGGTAAACACAAAACCTATGGACTATTGAAGGTTCAGACAGGACCCGAGTCACAGAATCCTGATTCTGGTCTGGTCCCTGACCCAAGTTTCAAACCTCAGGATCTGGATGGACTCAGATTTTAAAATGTGTCTATTTTTGATGTATTAGTACTTTAGAGTCTCCAGATCAGGGGCGGTCTGTGTGTGTGTGTGTGCTGGAAACTATTTCACTTCTTTGTATTGGTGGGATCTCAGATACAAACTGTAAATTCATTTCCTGCTGGAAACCTGCTGGGGGCTGCTGCTTGGTTACCTGGACCCAGGCTCTCAGGTGGCTCCTCTCTTCCTGTTTCATGGAGGAATTTTAGCTGGGGACAGTCTGTAGAAACGGGCCAGGAGAGACAAATTGAGCCACTGAGAGCATCTGTTCTGCCCCCATCTAATCCAGATGTTTTACTCAGATGCTGTGATTTCTAAAATCTGAGTTTCGTCAAGTCTTCACCAACACGTCTGAATCAACTATCAGCCTGAGGAGAGGTGTGTGTTGTTGTGTGTGTGTGTGTGAGAGAGAGAGTGTGTGTGGCATTGTATAATCCAGTTTACTATAGCATTCAGCGATAATCTACTCACAACAAACACCCACACACACTTCTCATCATCCACTGCTTTATTCTGAAAATCTGTTGGCTGAGAGAGAGACAGGCAGAGAGAGAGAGACAGGTGTGACTGCAGAGGGTGCAGTGACGAGGATCATGTTTGATGGTCCAGAGTTTTAACCTTCAGTCTGACACCTGATCACACCTGAAGGCCAATGAGCCAATCAGAGAGCTGCTTCACCCACAGACACTCAGCAGGTCTGTCTGTCTGATCTCAGCTGTCTGTCAGTCTGTCATCTGTCTGTCTGTCTCAGCTGTCTGTCTATCTGTCTGTCTCACCTGTCTGTCTGTCTGTCATCTGTCAGTCTGTCTGTCTCAGTTGTCTGTCTGTCTCACCTGTCTGTCAATCTTCTTCTCTTCCCCAGTGGCAGAATCAGAGAATCATCTCTCGGCTCCGTCTTCATCTGAAGACCTCTACTGTTCAACAGACAGACAGGTAGAGAGACAGACAGTGAGTAGTTAGAGCTCCCCTACCTGTATCCCGCTGTGAGGTATTAAGTGAGTTAAATTCCATCTATATTTGGTCTGTTTTCTATTAAAAGCTGAAGAGTGAAGAGCTAATTTAATCAGACACTTTTTACAGTGTGTGGTTACCTGTCTGACTGCTGCGTGGTGATTGGTACGAGGGTGACGACCCTCTCTCCTCCCAGCCTATCAGGAAGGACCACCTCCTTACGCATGTTAATGTCAGAGTATGGACAGCCGAAGGCACTGGGAGAGAGACAGACAGGTGAGGGCGAGACAGGTGTTAGACAGGTGATGGTGAGGCAGGTGTGTGTGTGTTAGACAGGTGAAGGTGAGACAGGTACCTGTGGTGTCCGGTGTATTTGGCTCCTTTGATGTGCCCGACTCCTCTGCAGCCTGGAGTGGGACACACAACCTGAGAGGGGGAGGAGAGGGGGGAGGAACCTGTCTCACCCACACAGAGAGAATAATTAACAAGGTTACAATCATTTACTGATTCGGCTGCTGTCTACCTGTCTAGCCTATACTACCTGTCTGACCTGTCTTTGACCTGTCTGTCTACCTGACTGTCTCTACTGTCTCATTTGTCCTGTATAAAGCCTTTCTGTCTACTGACTGTCTCTCTACCTGTCATCTCCCCAGCCTGTCTGTCTGCCTGTCTGTCTCTCTACACCTCATTACCTCTACCTGTCTTCTCTCCTGCCTGTCTGACCTGTCTGTCCTTGACCTGTCTGTCTACCTGTCTGTCTCTGGTACTGTCTGTCTGCCTGCTCCTTCTCTCTGACCCTGTCTGTCTACCTGTCTCTCTCTCTACTATCTACATGCCTGTCCTGTCTGTCTCTCTACATGGCCTGTCTCTCTACCTGTCTGACTGTCTGATCTGTCTATCTCACTGCATCTGTCTGACCTGGGGGATTCCAGAGGCATCTGCATGCGTTGACACCAGCCACCGACAGGATGAAGGTCACAAGTCGCTATGCTACAAATCAAACTGCAGGCCAGCGTCATGTGGATCTGCAGAACACACATGTGACATCACACCTGGCATGACATCACACAGGTGGGAGTAGACAGACAGGTGAATACCTTCTTATGATCTTCATGTCTCTATATCTTTCTGTTATGTCATGATCATCATTATATCAGCATTCTGAGCTGGACCTGAGGCTTTTACACACCCGGACCCTTACTCACCAGTGTAGAAAGAGGGGATGCTGATTTGGGGCAGCTGTTAGACAGTTTCACAGACCTCTTCCCACACAGGAAGTTCTCTGGGTTTGGATGACCTTCAAAATAAAATACTGTTTATCACCACGGCCCCAGTGCTCAGAGTGCTACAGAACAAATACTGTGTGTATGCCCAGTACTGTATACTAGAAATGATCCCGAGTCGTCCTGCTCTACACCAGCCAACAGGGTGGATGTATGGACTACTGCTGCCTCACACCTGATCAGTCAATACAACCATCCATCAACAAGACTGACAGAATGGCAGGTAATTAACATGTTAATCAATAATTGTCTAGTCACTGGGATCAATCGGTTTGATCTGAATACACATAAAGCTTGTACGATACCACTGCATAGTATGATTCTATACAAATGCCTTCTGTCACTACTACACTGTACCTATCTGTCTCTGTCTGTCTCACAGTAGTAGTCACGTCGTCCCAGTTGTCGATGAACCAGGAATCGATCCCTCGATGGGCTGACAGATGACGCAGAGCAGTCAAGGATTCTTCCTGTCGTGCGCCTCCAGCTTCATCCCCACCGTGAACTGGCCCTGAGAGACAGACTGGGTGAACAGACGGACAGGTGGAACAGGTGTATACTCACTGCAGGTCGACAGGTGAACAGACAGACAGGTGGGATTGGTGTATGCACACTGGCTGCAGTCACGACAGGTGAACAGGGTTGGAGGAGCAGCATGAGAGCCTGTGGACTGAAGGTAGCTCTCCCAGTCAAACTCTGTCTCACTGTGACCTTTAGAGAGACAGACAGGTAGAGTGACGTCACCTGCATCAGGTGGTTACCTGTGAGGGGGCGGGGCTACCAACGCTCACCTTTAAATTAGGTGGGCTGTGGCTGTGGTCTGCACCAGCCTGCGGTCAGTAATAAACAGGTCGGCATTTGCAGAAGTCATAACACTCTGGTACACGTCAATATGGAGGCTGGCCGACGTAATCACCTGAGAGAGGGCAGGTGGGGCCTGAGCTCAGCCAGGTGTGTGTGTGTGTGTGTGTGTGTGAGCATTACCTCGGCGACCGTCAGCACACAGAACATGGAGGGATGCAGCGGGTCGACGCCTTCGAGCTTCATTCCAACTTTAAAACCAGTTCTCCTACTGGGAAAGGACTGGGACTGAGAGAGAGACAGGTCAGAGAGAGAGACAGGTTAGAGAGAGAGACAGGTCAGAGAGAGACAGCTTGCAGAGAGAGGGACAGGTCAGAGAAAGATACAGGTCAGAGAGAGAGAGACAGGTCAGAGAGAGAGACAGGTTAGAGAGAGACAGGTCAGAGGGGCAGGTCAAGAGACAGACAGGTCAGAGAGAGACAGGTCAGAGAGAGGGTGGGACAGAGAGAGGACAGGTCAGAGAGAAGACAGGTCGGAGACAGGAGCTAGGTCAGAGAGAGACGAGTCAGAGAGGAGACAGGTTAGAGAGACAGGTCAGAGAGAGAGGGCAGGTCAGAGACAGACAGGTCAGAGAGGGAGAGACGGGTTAGGAGACAGGTCAGAGAGAGAAGACAGGTCAAGGGCAGTGGTCGGAGAGAAGACGGAATTCAAAGGCTCATTGAGAACAAGGAGGAGAGACCCAGGTGTGTATTACCTGTGTGAACAGTGGGGCAAGGCAGCTTCCAGCTTTCTGTTGGTTCAGGTACTGCTGCCAGGACAGGACCTCCTCTTACTATTTCAGACACACACACACACACAGATCTGAGGTCATGGAGGTGGTTCCAGGTGTAACTCTCTCACCATAGTGACGATGCTGAACACTGCTCCAGGTGAACTTCAGAGGATCAAACTACTGATAATCAGATCGCAAATACAGTCATTGTTCCTACAGGATCCTGTGCGGACAAGAGTTTACAGTCTACAGTTTGTGAAGATCAATAGATATAGTTATAGATCAGTGATTTCTGAGCTTCTAGTTTCCTGACACTGACTGATCACAGATCAGTCTTCAGCTGAACTCAGCTCAGGTGATCTGAGCTGTTGACATCTGAACTCTGTTTATCTGCATCACATTCAGTAAATCACCATCAGACTAAACAACAGAAACACAGAATCAGTCATTTCTCAGTCAGCTTTTATTCCTTTGGAAATGATTTCTGCTCTTCCCTTGTGATTGTATTTATTGATATTTCAGCTCATGTTTGACTGTGACTAGATCAGCCTGCAGGTGTAGATCTTTACTCCTGGTTCTGATGGCGCTACTCTAATTAAATGACAGAATTAACAAGTTGTCGGCCAGTGGTATTTTTACAGACAGGTCTAGGTCTGTTCACCCTGCATCTCAATGATCACAGTGCAGCATAGTGATGCTCACAAAATTCCAGTCTGAATATCTGACGATCAGCCACTGAACGAATACCAGATCGGCTGCTCATCACGTCTCATCAAACAGGAAGTAAGTGTCTGATTTTCCTGTCGGCCATGAAGTCATGTCACCTTCACTGATCAATGATAGCCAATCAGAAACTTCCAGGACCTCTTAGGTGGACCAGCAGTGTGTGTATGTGTGTGTTACCTTGGGTGCTGCTGACTTTGTTCTTCATCTTCTTCTTCTTTAGTTTTTCTGTTCAATGAGGAAATAAACTGAAACATTAGACACAGACACACACACACACACACACAGTGCGGCGAGCATCATGGGAGCTGTAGTTCAGTCAGACGGGGATCAGCTTTAAGCTGATCAATAAATCAATAACGGCAATGCTACATATGAAACATGAGGAACAATCTCTGTAAACCTGTCGTAAATCACTGATCATTGATCAATACAGTTTAAGTCGGCTGTGATCAATGCCAGCCTGCTTCATTACCTGATCAATACTGTGGGGTAATATGGTGGTGGTGGGGGAGGGAATTAAAGAAAACAGTTTGATGTTTTGTTTCTGGGCTGATGATTCATCAATAACCTAAGTCTGATCATTGGATCAATACATGAACTGATCAAGCCATAGTAGCAATCATCGGGACAGATCATCAATAACTGCGTCAGTAACTGTCAGAGACTGAAAACAAAACTCTTTATCATCTGTCACGGCAGGAAACAGCTCCATTAAAACACACGGAGTACACATGTCACCTTCTACGTAAAATCTAAGATCAAGCTCAATACTGTGACCCGGGATTGAGGACGCTGCTGGTCAGGGTCAGTCCACGATGGGTCAGAGGTCAGAGGTAATCAGATACTTTACGGCAGGCGAAACTACAAATACTCTCAGTAAAAATGCTCTGGAATAGGTAAAAATATCTACTGAAACAGTATAAATGAGGAGAATACTTCAAGTATTAAAGCTTTGTAATAGATTCCATTATTGAACTGATATTGCTGCTCTGAGTAGAGCATTTTAAATGATCAACTTCTGATCAGTTACGTGATTATTTGTAAAACATCAGTCCTGGTTTTATTTTCATCTTTAAACTAAACGTCAATTAGTTCATGAAATGAAATTATCAGCTGATTAATCAATGAATATTATCCACACACACACAGACCTTTACTTGTACCACAGTATTTTACTGCAGTTACAGTATCTGATTACTTGAGCGATCAGGGCAAAGTCAGAGACTGATCAGTTTCTGAGGCTGATGATCAACAGATTTAAAAACGTATTTTGAAATCAAGCTGAAGAACAAGAGTGTGTGAGTGTGTGTCTTCAGATTACTACGAACATGAGGGCTTCAAATGGGTGCTTGGCTCATATTCAGACTCTTATTATGAAGGTAGGGAGCGGAAGTACTTGGACCCCACCTGTGAATTGACGCAGGTTGAATCAGAAACAACAAACAGCTCAGACCTGATGACCGCGGCTCTGTCACCCGGGCCCCAGGCTCCTGGGCCAGCTGTAGCTGTCAGCGCGGAGCGCTGCAGGAGGCTGGAGGTCAGACAGAGAACCGAGCAGCTGGTACCGGAACCGGACTTTAAACGAAACTTACCGTGTGTGGATTGATCACCTCAGTTTCATGACAGCTCCACTACACACGGAAATACTGAGAGGTCATTGCATGCGCCTCAGGAGAAACAGGAGGGCGGTTAAACATCTAAATTAATAAATGTAAATAAACAAACGATTGTTGTTTAAATAAAGTTTAAACATAATATTAAATAATCAAGGGTGGGAGCTGTTCAGCAGGTGAAACCAGGTGTTTATTTATTTATGTATTTATATTTTATTTACAAAGTGAATAATTAACTCTATGTAAATCTAGAGATAATCTAAATTAACTGTAGGATCCTGTTTCTCTTTTAATCATAGAACGTCTATAAATGTCATATGACCACAGGTGGAAAAATAACAAGTAAAATAACCAAAGAGGTTCTCAGTTTATCACTGGCCAATCAGCAGCCAGTGCATATTTTCATTTAATTCCTTACATAAACACTGCTGTAAATAAATTGTTTTGATTTGCTTCTTATCAAACTGTTTACCTGTGACACACATACTGAGAGCCAACACAAAGCTAAGCTGTGCTAGAGCTAGATAACAGTTCCCTCACCCCCAGTCTTTGTGCTAAGCTCACATACAACCAGAGATGACGGCCCTGTCAGTCCCAATGCAGTAGGGCTCCAGCTGCTAGTCTAAACTGAGGACTCCATTATTGTCCTCCCCTCCTCCCCCCTCCTCTATGGCCCTCGTCTCTCCTCCCTCCACATCTCCTCCCGAGTCTCACACAGAGAGGATGGCGGACCGAGCAGGGGATGAGTTGCTGCCCCTACTCTTCATCTCGATTGATCAGTGATCATGCTGATCGTTGATTGATTGATAAGATATTGATACTGATACTGATGTTACTGAGGATGTAGGGCGATGAGACAGAAACAGAAACTGACTCAGACCATGACAGGGGAGACAAGTCTGGATTTAGGTTCAAGTTTGTTGGGCTGCTGGGTTGTGAGGACCTTGATCTGATTTAATCACAGATCCTGAGGCTGAAGATCCAGATCCAGATAAACCATGGCGTGTCAAGTCTGGACTAGATCTCTGTTAACAGGCCAAGCAGACCATCAGAGACCTTCAGTTTAATCTGTGGATCAAGAAAGATTCTGGTTTCCTGAATCAGGACAGAAGAAAACCTGAGGCAAGCTGAAACCAAATTAGAATTTAATTTCTCAAAGTTCTGATTGATTTTCTCTCAATTGATCAACATGTTTCAGAAGATACGGACGTGGTCTGGTTCCAAGGTGAAACCAGATCCAGAACGAGGCCGTCACAGATCCAGGGCTTAGATCTGGTCTGGATCAATCGACAACCCTGAAAAGTCTGAAACAGATCTTTGAAGCCCTGGGGAGGATGTGGATCCAGTTGTGATACGTCTGTTTCGGTTCAAACAGAATATCAGGTGCTTCATGGTCTGATGAGACCAGGTCGAAGATTAGTAATCTTAAACCTGACAGAGAAGACCTCAGGAGGAGGGCCCCCTCTGTTTGAAACCTGGTCTGTGGAGGGTCTGCTGGTCTGAGGATTGTGGGTGGTAAGACCAAGATCAGTCTGGATCCAATTCGGGACTCTGGATTCGGCTCCATACCATGAGAGTCAGTTCTGTCTCTGGAGAGAAAAGCCTTTATGAATCTGGACCAGGTCTGGATAAGTCACAGTGATCCTCAGTCTGGATCCCATCTAGACCAGACTGGTTTTGTTTTGCCCTGAGCTGATTTTTAATTGAAAGCAATATGAGTTGAATTATTGTTGATCATAGGGTGAAGCTGCAGAGGAAAAGGCAGGTCAGATTTCTGTCTGAGACCTAGGTGAAAACACTTAGCTCAGACATTCTTATTGAACTGATAGCCTCCATTTCCTCCCTAATGGACACCGCAGCGGCAACTATAATTAACTGCACCCCACTCTATATCCCCAGGAACCGAAACCAGTAGACCGAGTTCCACCACATGCGCACACACACACACACACATGATCAATATACTCTGAGAGGGCTGACTTACCACAGTCAATATTTAATCTGAACTTAGCTCGTCTCCATGACTGCAACAAAAACTTGACTTCAATTAAAAACTGTTTGGTCCCCAGTCAGAGATGTTTTCAGTGCGAGATCAGGATCCATCAGGATCAGGATCAGGATCAGGATCAAGGATCTCAGTCTATTATTGTCTCTGTACAGGAGAATCAGACTCAAACTGATAAAATAAACTAACTTAAATAAAACTGGATGCATGAGTTTCAACTCTGATCTCTGAGATTAGTTGACAGGATCCATTTACACTGTCTGAGCTCTAGTTGGTCAAGCCTGTGTCTCTAGGATGTTGTTGCTCTACCACCACCTCCCCTCCTCCTCACCTTCCACCCCACACAGTGACCTCCTGGCACCTGCCGTGTGCCATGGAAACCTACTGGAGGAGGTGCAGAGCATCGAGAGGAAGGAGGAAGGATAGAAGATGAGGGAGGAGGAGGAGAGGAAGGTATGGTGATTGAGTGTCTGACTCCACCTGTCTGTCCTCCACCTGTCAGTCCTCACCTGTCTGGCTCACTGTTTGTCCTCCACCTGTCTGCTTGTCACCTGCAGAGGTGGAGCTGGAGGAGGCGTGGCTGACAGAGTGAGATTGCCACTCCTGGTGACGGAAGCTCGTCAGAGGAGAGCACCACCACCGGCCGGGGGTGCTGCCATCCCGTTGACGGCAGCAAGCTGCGACCAGTGGGGAGGGGCTGGACAACTGTGAGCTGGCTGAGAGATATGTGAAGACAGGCAGCCAATCAGGGGCGTCGTGGCATCTTCACCCAAGGTGGGGCAAGCATAAACACCCTGATGACCACGTAAAACAACAAACAAACATCAGCTTTTTCAAAATAAAGTTCTGTTATTAAACATGCATCTGCAGTGCATTCTAGGGTTGGTTCGATGCATGACTCAACTTGTCTGTTTCAGTGTGATGATGACTCAGCGAACAGAGGCCATCCCTCCCTCTGGCGCTTTGAGTTGCCTCGAGTCAATACCACACAGGCCAAACCATCTGCGCCCACAGGGTACCTGTCCTGTCTTACCTGTCTGTCTAATATTCACCTGTCTATCTGTCTACTCACCTGTCTGTTTGTGTTACAGTTCGGCCACGACTCTTCCACGTTTCTGTTGGATCAGCTGTCTGAACACCCATCATCCCCCACCTCTCACACACTGGTTCTCCCCTCTCACCCCTCCTCCTCCACTCTTGCCCATCCACTCGGTCAAGGCCAGCTGATTGGCTGCTGGACTCTCCATTACTCTGAGGTGTATTTGAGAGCACAAACGGGGCGGGGCTTGTTGGGACTGTCTGCGTTCCCATGGAGATGACCTTGGTGATGTGCCGGTGAGTCTAAAACTAAAAGAGCTGTTATTATTCTCTGTTCAGGACTACCAAGCTCCCATAATGCTTTGCTTCTTGTCTGTGTGTGTGTGTGTGTAGTTAATACCTGTCCTCCCTCTCAGTTACTGCCTGGGCAGGCGACCTAGATCATGTGACCTCACTGACAAACTGCATCTCGCCAGGCTCTCACCTTATAAACAAATTCTCAAACCAAAGCGCACCGCCCGCCCGCCATAAGGACCGGGGTGTGCTCCATTTTACATTACGAAGTTTAAATGCAAGTTTGAGTCAACACACAGCTGAGGAGGATATGCTCCAGCTGAGAGGTCACAAAGTCGTGGGGTCATCGCTGACCTTTGACCTTGTTGAGATGTTTCATTTATCTTGAAAGGAACAAATGAAACTGGTTTATGTCAAGTAAATCACACCTGTCTCTCTCTTACTGTCTCTCTCACTGCCTGTCTCTCTCTCAAGACAGACAGACGTGTTTGGAGTTCCTCTGGTTGTTGTTTGGAGCGACAGGAAAGAAATTTCAAATCCGAGGAAGTTTCCATAGTCTTTCAGAAGTACTGAAGAACCACATATCTGCCTACTGTCTCTGTCTGTCTACAATGGGTCAGTCTTGTATCTGTAGTTAGTTTTCTTTTCACTTCAGCATGCTAACATTGGGCATTTCCTGTGGTTGGCAGTTAGCAGTTAAGCGTGAGGTCATTAATAATGAATTTAGTCAGATCAGCTACGAAAAGAAACACTGACCTCAGATCAATGCAGCTGTTCTCTGACTGACCCAAGGTTCTACTGTTCCTGCAGAGATCTGACCTCAGACCAGCTGTGACGAGACCAGCTGTTGAACCCCTAGTCTGACTCTGGGTCTGCTGCTGATCCAATGTCTCTGATTACTAAACATTTTATTGATTATAAACAGTGGCTTTAAATCAGAACTTTAAACTTCTGTCGTCTCACGCTCAGATCACTAACAACTGCTATCTTTGTAGGGACCGTGTCAGTCGGCTTATCCTGTAGGGACAATTTTAGAAACAGATGATTTTACGCATTATTCTTGTATGTGTAGTTATTTGGCTTGTATCTTGGAGCAGACCGGCCTGCAGACTGAGGGTATTCTCAGAGTACCAGGATCAGCTGCCAGACTGAAGGTAACACACACACACACCTAATTTTTATCCTCCTTGTTTCAATAATTTGGTGGCTTTCTTTTGAAAGGTGACCACCTGTCTGTCTGTCATCACTGTCTCTGTCTGCCCTGTCCCCTTGTCCCTGCCTGTCTGTCTGCCTGTCTGTCTGTCTGTCTGCAGTACCTTCGTAGAGAGTTAGACAGGTGTGGCGGAGGCTTCGACTGGTCGTCGGTCAGACAGGTGGACGCTGCAGGTCTGCTGAAGCTTTTCATCAGAGAGGTGCCGACACCTCTGCTGACACACACACACCTGTCCACCTACCTCTGTGTGCTGGGTAAACACACACACAGACACACACACTCACACAATAAGAAATGAAATAAATAAACATCAAGTGAATAAATATAAAACTTCTAATTCAAACTAGAACTTGTTGTTGTTGATGTTGTTGTTGTTGATGCTGTTGTTGATGTTGTTGTTGTTGATGTTGTTGATGATGATGATGTTGTTGTTGATGTTGATGTTGTTGTTTGTCTCTGCAGGGATCTCCTCTGTCGTCCATCAGGTTCAGGCTCTGCAGCTGCTGTCGTTGCTGCTTCCTGAGGCCAACAGAGACACACTCAGAGTAAATCACATCCTCCACACCCACTCAGACAAGGTCCTGTTCAAATCCTCAGACCAGCACAGGTGTGAGGTCACAGAGGTCACAGGTGAAACTGTCAGAAAAACAAAGATGTGTCTGACTGATGTTGAGCAGGTAAAATGTTCAGACCTCCTGTGATCTGACTCCTCACCTGGCTGTAGTGATGTACAGGTGAGCTCCAGGTGGTGTGGTTACAGGTGAAATTGACCACACCCAAACACAAAGTAGAGTCAGAGTAGAAACAAACTGAAACTTTGCATCAGAGACGGGGGAAACATCTCTTCCCTCCACCTTAAATTTTGTGAGTCCTCCTTCCACCTTAAATCTTAATCCTGGATCTGTTTCCATGGTAACAGGCCCTGCTGGTCTTCCTCCGGAAAGTTGTCTCTCATCAGGACCAGAACCGGATGTCTCTGTGGAACGTCTCCATGGTGATGGCGCCCAACCTGTTCTCCTGCCGTCACCGTGGCAACAAGCGGTCCATCGTCAAGCAACAGGAGGAGATGGAGGAGGCGGTGGGCGGGGCTCACCTGATCCGCCTGATGATCACACACCAGGACCTGCTCTGGATTGTGAGTCTCAGGACTTACCCGTACACTCAGTGACATCACTGTCTCACTTGTCTGTGACATCACTTCCTGTTGTCTGTGACAGGTACCAAGCTTCTTGTTGTCTCAGGTGAGAGAACTGAACCAGGCGTCCAATCAGAAACAGCTGGGCCTGAGCTGGACGAAGAGACGACTCCTGAGGAGGAAGAACGACAAGAACGACAGAAACCAGGTGAGACTGAGACCTGAGACTAGGTGAGACAGAGATCAGGTGAGACTGAGACCAGGTCTCCAGAACACCAGAACAGATCTGTCCTCTGATGTCATCAGTTTGAGGTCACACCTGTGAGTGTGTGTATGTGTGTGTGTGTGTGTGTGTGTGTGTAGATCACCGAGCTGTGTGAAGGTGTGATCAGGGTTCACGCCCCCTTGCACACCAAGGTTTCCATGGCGATACAACTTGACGAACAGATGAGAGCTAAAGATGTCATGGCTCGCTTCGAGTGTGAGAACAGGTAAGACACCTGTAGACCAGGTCCTGAACCAGGGAGACCACATTCAGAGTCAATATGAACCAGAGATCTGACTGACATTTATCCTGTCTCTCTCTCTTCAGTCCTGGTCAGAGTCTGTATGAAGTCGGAGGAAACATCTGTGAGTCTGATTATGACATCATCACATACACACCTGCTGCACAGGTAATGACAGATGTTAAAGGATATGAAAACCTGTCTGTCTCTCAGGTGAGCGTCGTCTCCACCCGGACTGCGTTCTGTTGGATGTTTACAGAGTGAATCCTCACTGTGATTGGCTGATCAAACCCTGACACAGTGTCACCACCTGTCTCACCACCTGTCCTGACACTGGTTCAAACCTGTCTCACAACGTGCCTTACCACCTGTCTCACCTCCTCTCCCTAAGTGACTTCCTTCTGTGGACCACCTGTCTCACCTTCACCTCCTGTGACATCACAGGTTTTATAACATGGACACTTCCTGTGAACAATAAAAACTGTAGAATCTGTTTTTATTTATATTTACTGTTTGTTTTTGATCTCACAGGATTGATGTGAATCTTTTCTCTTCTTTGTTCTGTTTTTTTTTTCATTTTTAAGAAACTTTGGTTTGTTGTTGAAAAAATGTAATTTAATGTAAAAAGTTGCTCATATTAAAAACAGATCTGCTGATGGTGTTTGTCTCCTCCTGCTGGTCGGAGGTCGTAACTACAGCTCAGACCTGGAACCAACTGAAGGACTCGTTCAACTCAAATAAAACCAGAGAAAATAAATAAAATCAAACGACGTGTAGATGAACACAGAGAACATAATGAACAGAATTAAAACAGTTTATTTTGACTGTGAGAGCGGCACCATGTAAACAGAGCCCTGCAAGTTCATGTGTCCACTCTGGGCTCCTGTAGTTTGGTGATGAAATAAAACGTTTAAAACTCAGCAGCTCGGCTCATTAAACTGAACAGAGCCACAGGTTCATCAACAACAACACAAACAAAACAAATCCTGTACATTTCCTGTTCGTCACATGATCTCTGAGGTCATCAGCTGAAGTCAGTTCATGTTCACTGACGCAGAAAAAACAACATCAACACAAACAGAACGTCGATGAAAGTCCGAGTCAAAAAGAAATTGACAGATACAGAGAAAATATTCTGATTAATACAGTGATGATCAGGAGCAGCTGCTGTTGTCCAGATGTTAGGAGCAGCTGCTGATGTCCAGATGTTAGGAGTTGTCCAGATGAGGAGCAGCTGCCGGTGTCCAGATGTTAGAGCAGCGATGTTGTCCAGATGTTGCCTCGCTGCCATGGCGGCGGCCTGCAGCGTCTCTGTGTCGCTCTGCAGTGGATTCAGCTGTTTCCTCTCACTGTGCATGTTGTTCTCATGACGCTTCAGATCTGACGCCTGAAATTACAGAGTGACACTGAACTCACCACTGGTACAAACAGTATCAGCAGTAGTACTGTGAGTATCAGCAGTGTGAGCAGTACCTTGGCGAAGGCCTTGGTGCAGGACGGACAGACAAACGGTTTCTCTCCTCTGTGTCTCCTTTCATGATCCTTCAGGTGAGACTTGTGTTTAAACGCCTGCAGAGACAGACAGGTGAGAGGCAGACAGACAGGTGAGGAACACACAGGTGAGAGGCAGACAGACAGGTGAGGAACAGACAGGTGAGAGGCAGACGGACAGGTGAGAGGCAGACAGACAGGTAAGCTCACCTTCTCACACATCTGGCAGGCGAACGGTCTCTCGTTGCTGTGAACTCGTTCGTGTTTTTTCAGGTCTGGAGCTCGAATGAACGATTTTCCACAAACATCACACCTGTACGGTTTGAAACCTGTGTGGATCTTCAGGTGTTCTGGAACACACAGGTGAGGGCGAAGCCAAACACCTCACCTCAGTCAAACAATAACAACACATCACACTGTCCACAGCAACATACATTACATCAGAGCTCAGGTGATTGTACCTGAGCAGTCAATGTATTTATGTCAGGTCAGACACAGGTAGAGCACAGGTGTGTTTGTACCTTTCAGGTGAGCATGTGTGGTGAAAGCTTTGGTGCAGATCTCACAGGCAAACGGACGCTCTGCTGAATGAAGCTTCTCATGTTTCCTAAGAACAGAGAGATGTTAACCAGGTGTGTCAGTCAGGTGTGTCCAGGTGTGTTATCCAGGTGTATGGTACGTACCTGAGCCTGCTCTCGTCCAGGAAGGTCTTCCCACACACCTGGCAGGCGAGCTGTTCCCGGTGTCCGTACAGCAGGTATTCAAACTTCATGTCGGTCGTGGCGGTCGACCAACCAGGCGGCTGCTCGTCCTTCACCTCCCCCATACTGTCGGCAAACGTCAGCGTCTGGGTGGCGTGATGCTCCGCCCCCAGCTCTTTAGGTTCCGCCTCCATCTCTGTCACTACATCCTGGTCATAACAGGTCACCTGGAGAGGTCACACAGGTGAGGTCACAGGTGCTGTTTACGTGCATGTACATCGATCTGTGTGTTTGTGTGTGTGTGTGTGTATACCTTGTGTACGTCCTCATTGGTCAGTTCCTTCAGGATGGCTTCCTGGACACGCAGAGCTGCACTGGGAGATTTATCTAGCTCCTGATTGGCTGACGCCTCAACAAGGTCATCAGTGGTGGGCGTGTCATCGTGTTCCCCGAGCACCTGAACACAACACGATCATCATCAATAACATTAGAAGATGTGTTAAAACTAGTGTGACAGATCTTTGATCCAGTCAGTATTGATCAATGATCAGTATTGATCAGTATCGATCAGAGTAACTGTACCTCAGACTCAGCAGCCAGTTGAGCCTCAGGAGGCAGCGCCATCTTTACAATGTCGTAGGGAAACTTCTCTTTGTCCTCTGATGACACGTCTCGTTTCTGAGGACACATGAATGCATCGTCATGTGAAGGAGGAGAGCTGTTACCTGTGTGAGTGTCACCTGTGTGAGTATTACCTGTGTGTTACCTGTGTATGTCTGTTACCTGGGAGCACAGTTTGTCGAGGAAGCGGATGCCGAGGATCTGTCCTGACGACATCATGAGGTTGACGTCTCTCTTCTTGACGGAGATCTTCGCCGTGTACATGTAGTTCAACACCTCCTCGAAGATGTCGGAGCGGATGAAGTCGATCTCGATCACAGACGAGTTGTCCACCTGAGCAGACACAGACACACCTGGAGTCTCATACCTCACAGTTTTACAGCCAACAGGAATTTTACTGAAGTACTTGGATGCGTAAACTCAGTACTGTGTGTATTTTGAAGTACCTCGTGTTTTTTAAACAGTTTTTTGAAGTAGTTGGAGCAGGCGGCGAGGACACAGCGGTGAGCACGGAACTTGACGTCTTCAACGACCACGGCGATGTCGCAGTGTTCGCCCTCCAGTCGCTGCTCGTTCAGCAGCTTCAGGAAGATGCTCTTATGTTCATCATCCACATACTTCACGGTCTCTGCCATCTGATCAGAGAGAGGGAGGGCGCAGGTAACTACAGGTAACAACAACAGGTAACTACAGGTGTTCAAGTAAGTAAGTAAAGGCTCAGTTCTCTCAAAACAACACCAGACTTTCTCCCTGGGTCAGAGGTTTGATCGGAACAATGTCGCTGCTTCAATAAACACGATCACAACTGATCAATCACAGCTGATCAATAACAACTAATCAGTACCATGTTTAAACAGCAGCTGATTGTGACTGAGTAAATGTGTGATGTAGCTGATGACAGGGTTAATGAACAATGATTCACTTCCTGTCTCTGGCTGAACTGTGTTGTGTTCAGGGTCCTGCTTCACCTGACCAGGTGTCTGTCCAGTGAACGCATCACTTTGATCACAGCTGTTTTATTTTCACCGACTGGACAAAATAATGTAAACACCTGTTACCGATCGAAACTGTTACTGATAGACTGCGGCAGACTGTCTCCCCCTCCACCCCTCCCTCCCCCGGTACCCTGTCCGTTTCCAGCAGTTCATGTACCTCTGTTGCCGCGGACACGCGCTCCGGATCGTGTGCACGCTCCATGATGCCTGTAGCTGCACGGAGGGGAAGACAGGCTAGCTGCTAGCATCGAGCTAACGCACGTTATTAATTTGTTTATTTTAATTCATGACTTTATTTACCTGAACTGACCGCGTGTCAGTCAAGACCCCCCCCCCCCCCCCCCCGACTCGGTATGACCCGGGACCCGGACCGTTAACGGACACCGGGTCCCGGTTCTATTCAGACCACGGTCCATTTAAACGGACTGAGGTGGGCTAAGCTAACGCGCTAACAGCGAGAGTAACGTTATTTTAACGGTGATCAGATCCGGATCAGACCGTGAGACCGTGTGAGCGGGAGAATAACGGGGCGACGGTGCTTTCAGACGGTGTAACGGCAGCTTCACCGGGGTGGGGGGGCTAACGTTAGCATGAGCCGTGAGGGAGCTAACACGCTAACCCAACATTTAACACTAGATAAACCGGCCTCCCGGAGCCCGACACAGTGGACCGGTGTGAGCCGGGAGAGAACCGGAGCTGTCTGATGATCGTGGCGGTCACACTGAGTGTCGGTGTCTAACGGGAGTCTAACGGGAGTCTGGGTGTTTGTGGTGAAACTCGGTGTTGGTGTTAAATGGCGGACAGTCCGGCCTGCGGCTCCGCTCTCACACAAAATGGCGTTTATCCGGTAACTGTCCGCCTCACGGACTGTCTCCGGTAAACCTGCTGACCGACACCGTCGCCGGCCGGACGGGGAGCGGGCCGCGTGCTCCGCCGTCCCCGGGACCGACACGCAGGCACGCGAGCAGCGGCGGCGCCGCGGCCTCGGCGACACGAACGAGACGGAGCTCGAGCAGCCATGAACGGCTCGAGAGCGCGCAGACATCCCCGCGGAAACGGAGCCGGAGCGGGGGGACGAGGACAGCGCGGGGCCGGGGGGAGCGGGCTCTTACCGTCACAGAGGCCCAAGGTGAGCGCGTCCCTCTGGGTGTGTCAGCGCACCGGGAGCCGTGAAACACTTTGTCCGGTTGTTGTTGTTGTTGATGAGGACGAGCACCGAGCGGAAGGCCGCGCTTTGCGCCAGCACGCACACACTGCAGGAGCACGCAGGCAGCGCGCCAAACATCCTCTGAGCGCGACGGAGACACCTCTCACGCATGCGCGCTCCTCCTGTGCCCGGGCCTTCAGTGTTCAGACGCTCACCTGTCTGCGTCACGGTCACCTGCGGGCCTGGACCTTCAGCCGGGAACGGCGGGCAGCAGAACCGAGACCCGGTCCCACAGACACCGCATCCCGCCCTCCCACACCTTTACTCCTGGTCAGTGATCGATCAGAAACCTGCTCCTCTGACGCAGAACATCAACCACATCCGGTCCTGAGGAAGGACTCGGTCAGAACCTGGTTCTGGTTCATTTCTCGGTCAGATAATTAACTAATGAACTAATCAGACTCAGACGTGGTGCGTTCACTGTCAGATATCCTCTCAGGAGAAACCGCTTCCACAGAACTAATTGTTTTTCTTAGAGAATGATGGATCCAGATCCAGAGTCCTGGTCGGACCCTCAGGGGGAACCAGTTCATGCCGTTTAATTTAACTCTCTCTCTCTTTCTCTCTCTCTGCCGGGCGTGCACGCGCACGCGCACGTGCACCTGTGTGTCTGAAGCTGAATAAAGCATGAACGTTAAAATAAACCTGTGAGAACTGATTCTGTGTTTGTCTCTGACTGAAAACCTCAGACCCGGTCCTGGTCCTGGCTCTGGTTCAGTCTGTGGTATATGGACTGATGATCTGCAGCTTTTCTGAAAAATTAAAGGTCAGTGAACGCCCCTCAGTTCATTTCACTGAGTCATTACTACATCAGCACCTGTATTAATTACATCAGCTGAGTCAATCAGTCCAACCACTGAAAATTAACTATTCTGATAATTGATTCAATGTTTTGAGTCATTTTTAATGAAGAAACAGAAAAACAGTTTCTGTTTTTATCTGTTTTCACAGTAAAAACAACATTTCATTGGACTGATGAGAGTTTTTAATGAACTGATCAATCCAGGGAAGAATCATCAGATTTTATTATCTATAATGATGAATGAATGAATACATCATTCAAACTTTTTTAAAATTAAAGATTTCTGTAAAATTGCAGTTAAGACTTTTTAAAACCTTTAAGTCTTTATTATTTTGGAAAGTGAATTTTTCAGATAAAACTAAAAATCTTCAGTTTCGGACTCTGAGCTTCAGACGATTCATCAACACGTTTTTAATCATTAATCAAAATAAACTTTTACACTTATTTTGTTAAATTGTGTTTTTAGTTTAAAATCCTGTCAATGAGTTTCAGTGACACCTGCTGCTGTATCAGCTGTGTTATTGATCCTCTGATCAGTACTGATCGACGGTGAACCTCAGGTTTAATGTGTTTAATTCAGTCTGTTCATCTGAAAAACAACAAATCCAAACTTTGACATAAAAACTCTCTATGTTTTTACAGTCAGGACTGGACGACATCAGTTTCTATAAATGTTTCTGAGGAAATCTTAAAAAATCTTGTTTGATGAAATCTCGCTGTTAAACTCCAGAAAGGACAGAAAATAAACCGTCGACATCTCGTCTGATCTCTCAAAAAGAAACCAGCCAATCAAAGAACAGGATGATTCACTCTTCAGAAACATGAAAAAATATATTCAAATTCTTTTTTGAAGTTTTCTAGAATCTAATTTCCTAAACCCCGCCTCCTCCCACCTGTCAGACTGTTGCTGTGGCAACGGACAGGTAAACCACATCCTGAGCTCCCTTTAAACATCAGAACTACACTACCCACAATCCCCTGCATCAGGTAGAGGCACAGAAAGAAAAGAAAGGTACAGATACTTTCAGTCTGTCTTAATCAATAATCAATAATCAGCCTGATGGAGCTGATAACAGCTGTGTGATAAATGTCTGTGATACAACGGATCAGAAAAGGTATAAATATATCAGGATCTATCAGAATTGATCAGCTATCATTGATTAGATATCAGATTAGCTTTGGGCAGGTGAACACCCAGCAGCCAATCAGAGCAGCTCGTACTGCCTCAGGTGCATCCGCTGGATGATGTCACGACAGTCATTGAAGACACGGCGGATGTTCTCTGTGTCGACGGCGCAGGTGAAGTGAGGGTAACAGTAATGTTTCCCATCGCCGCTCGCCGTGCTGATCCTCTGAGAGACACCACAGACAACGAGTCAGAGTCAACAACAACAATAATAATAATAATACTAATAAAAAGTTTTGTCAGTGTATTAACGTGTGAGCAATGAAGTGGTTTTTACCAGAAACTCGTCTCTGATGAAGAACTTGGCTCGAGTCACTCTGGGGTCTTCATCAGCATCTGGAACAGCTGGAAACACAAACACATCAGGACGTGATGTTTATTGTTTATGTGAGTTTATACGTAAATAAGAACATCATTTACTGAAGTCACAGTATAAATACAACAATTGAAAATACTCAGTCACAAGTAAAATTACTGCATTCAAAATCCTACTTAGGTATTATCAGTCTCAGGTGGTAAAAGTACTTCCTGTTGTTACAGTCTGACAGTTAAAGTACTTCATTGTGCAGTAACTGACTCCTGTGACTGATCTCTGATCAGATTATTGATCCTTCAGCAGCAGGTTATTGTAGCTGCTGCAGGTGGAGCTGGTTTAACTACGCCAGATACAGTTAGTTTAGTCCACTGGTTCCCAACCTGTGGGTCCAGCCCCTCCAAAGGGCCACCCGGTAAATCTGAAGGGTCGTCACATGATTCAGTGTACATGTGTATTTATACCATCAGCAGGTACTTGGTAGTTGTTGTATTCAGGGAAATAATCCTCCAGTTTAGATTTTCCAGCCAGAATCTTGTCAGCCAACACGTCCTGTTTGTTCAGGAACAAGATCACTGAGATGGTCTTCAGAAACCTGCAGCCAATCACAGAGAAGAGAGAGTTAACAATAGCCAATCACAGAGCAGAGAGGGTTAACTATAGCCAATCACAGAGCAGAGAAGGTTAACTACAGCCAATCACAGAGCAGAGAGGGTTGTGTGTTGAACCTGTTGGTCCAGATGGATCTGAAGAGGTCCAGAGATTCTCGCAGCCGATTGGTGGAGTTGTCCTCTCTGATCACCATGTTGTAGCTGCTGCTGGCTGCTACAAAGATGATGGCCGTCACATCTGAACACAGACAGAAGAAGAAATACAGACTCTGATCTGTGGTCAGTTCTTATTCTCATCTTATTTTTAACACGTGTTTTGTTTCTCACCGTTGAAGCACTGAATCCACTTCCTGCGTTCGTCCCTCTGTCCTCCGACATCAAACATACTGACACAGAGGAAACATGTCAGTGTTTAGTAACAGAGTCTGTACCTGTCTGTACCTGAACTCCTCACACTGTCTCTTTATGTTTTTATGAATGGATTAATTTAACCTGATACTCAGCTGCTGATCTGATCTTAAACTCAACCTCTGACTTCACCTGAAGATTTCACCTGAAGACAGAGTCTGAAGCTCTCTGATTGGACAGTTCATGCAGCAGTGCTCTCTGGGAGATGTAGTTTACTAGTAGTAGTACTAGTCTGTGAGCTTTGATCTTTTTTTAACTAACAAAAACATTTTTCATTTTGCTCCACATTAGAAAAGCAACAGTCAGGTAGAGGAGACAGGTGATTGGTGCAGGTGGGCAGAGGGGGCGGGGCTAAAGATACTCACTGGAAGTTGACTTTATCCACCTGAAACCTGGTTTCAAAAATTCCTGAAGTTAAAACTCTGCAACGCAACAAATCCTACGGGAGAAGAAGAAAATGTTTTAACCATGAGCCCACAAACAGATGAGTCATCACAGATGCTGAAAGCTGATTGGTTGGTTTGTAACCTGGTCAGTAGGTGTGTAGTCCGTCTTCCTGACTGAGTCCAACCTGTCCGGTATGCTGCAACATACATGTCTGGCAGTGATATCGGCAGTCTTCTAACCAGCCATTGCTTTGTCCCCCAGCCCTGAGCTGTGATTGGTCAGGGTTAGAGGAGGTTCTAATTGGTCCATGTAAGTATTTAAATGTTACAGGTAATTTGAATGATTATGGGGTTTTATTACAGGTTAATATCAGGTTAATATCAGGTTAATGTCAGGTTAATGTCAGTTAATGTCAGGTTAATATCGGGTTAATGTCAGGTTAATGTCGGGTTAATATCAGGTTAATGTCAGGTTAATGTCGGTTAATATCAGGTTAATGTCAGGTTAATATCAGGTTAATATCAGGTTAATCTCAGGTTAATGTCGGGTTAATATCAGATTAATATAAGGTTAATGTCAGGTTAAGTCTCAGGTCATGAATAGAAGCCAGTGTAACATTGTGTGATCTTACTACTTAGCGCAGTCGATCAGCTGATATTCATTGGAGCGTTCGAAACACGCCTTCACACCATCGTCTTCCCACAGCTTCTGAGCGTGCTCAAAGAACTCCTGCCAGACAAACAGAGTTTAATGTCCTGTTAGCGCCCCCTGCTGGCTGCAGACTTCACTGCAGTTTCTGTTAAATCTGACCAGCAGATAAAAGCAGCTTGAAGGAAAAACACAAATCAAACACAAGAACTGAGAGAAAACTAGAGACATTTTATAATGTGTGTGTATATGAGTATATGTAAATGTGCTTCAGTGTTTCTGCAGGTAAATGCTTCAGATATCGTCTCATTGAACGGCACTGACAGAGTCTGTATCCAGTCAACCAATCAGCAGTCAGAGTTTAGAGGAAACACAGGAAGACACTTGTTTTGTCTCAGTCGTCCTCAGAGACCAGAGATGTTTGGATAATGAGGCCTCAGGTGAGACACACACACAAAGGCAAGTGTGTGTGTGTCCTGTGTGTTTCAGGTGTGTGTGTGTGTTTCAGGTGTGTGTGTCCTGTGTGGTTTCAGTCCCAGGTTAACTCGTTACATCATGTCATTAACATCATTAAAACAAACAAGCTCTTAACCAACTCTCCTGGTGCTGCTTTAAAGGAACAGTTCACCTGTTTTATTTAAGTAGCTGCAGTCACATGATCAGAGCGGAGTGTTCTCACCTCACCTGTTAATGACTGAACACAGGTGAGACCTGACTCAGGATCTGTCCGTGCAGCAGGTGAACAGGAGGCTCCTCAGCTGTTTCCTGTTTGTCCACCTCACTTGTCTAAATATGTGAATCGAACATGGACATGAGATCTTCCTCCACCTCTGCTGCTCCATCACCTCATATTCTCTCTTTAACTGAGTTTTAACTGAAAGCATTTTCAGACAGTTTTTACCTGAACTCTCGACCTGAGACTCGTCACAGACTCCACCACCTTTAATCAGCAGCTGTTCTCACGTCTCCTCTTGTTAAAACTAAATCTGGGTTAAATCTCGTCTCTTTAACGTCAAACTGATAAAATACAAAATAAACATTTAGATTCTGATGTCGACAGAAACTCAGAACCATCAATAACTGAGATTCAGATTCGTCTCCACAGTGATGGAGTCACTACCACAGTCGGTCAAACACCTGACGGACGTCACTCCTGAGACATTCACCTGAGAGAGAGTGAGTGTGTGTGTGTGTGTGTGTTACCTCTGTGTATTCAAAGTCAGACAGCGGCGCGATGCTCTTGATGTAGTCGACTCTGAACAGGTTGCCGGGGTTACCGAGAGGGACGGGTGGAGTCAACACACTCATGGCTGACACGATGGTCTGAAACACAGAGATGCGCTCTGATTGGCTGCTCGGAGTGAACACAGGTGTAACATCTGTCAGTCTGACCTACCACGATGGCGTCCTTCACGTTTTTCCTGATGTCCTGAATCTTCTGCTGCTTCTCTCTGAAAAACAAACAGACCACGTCAGATACGTCTCAGGATCAAAAGGTCAGAAGTGACTCACCTGTTTCACCTGTGCAAGTACAGAGAAACATATCTAACCTGTGTGTCACCTTGAAAACAGCCAACGGATTCAAACCAAACATTTAAAGTTTGACTCACTCAGCGTTGAAGCCGTCGACATGAAGAATCCTCATCTGCTTCACTATGGTGCTTTTACCTGATTCTCCTGCACCTGCAGACAGACAGGCAGTTAGACAGGTGGACAGACAGGTGGACAGACAGACAGGTGGACAGACAGACAGGTGTCTCACCCAGCAGTAACAGTCTGTGTGTGGCTTTATAAGCCTGTCTCTCTTTCTGCAGCTGTCTCTCGATCTTCTTGTTTGCTTCTCTCTTTGCTTTTTCATCCAGTCGTTCTTCCTCCGTCTTCCCTCCCAGACAGCCCATCTCCACTGGAACCACACAAACCAATAAACAACCAACTGAAACCAGTAAACAACCAACTGAAACCAGTAAACAACCAACTGAAACCAGTCAGTGTTTATCTGAGTTTAGTTTAGGATTTTCATTAAGCCCAGATAAGTTTTGGTTAAAATCAGGTTTAGTTTAGGTTTTATTTAGGCTAAGTTTAGGTTTATCTGAGCAGTGCGGCAGTGACATTTGTTGTTGATCTTCACACCTGAATCTGTTCACCTGACTGTAGGAGACACGAAGGAAATAAAACCAAAACTCTGTAAAGTAGTTTAAGGTCAGCTCCTCCTTCACTGATAATCAATAAAAGCAATCTGAAGACTTTCTGATTAACAATGATTTCCTGATTCCATGTCATTGTTTAACGTTTAATTACATCAGACACATTTAATGTTGTTTCAAAATAAAAGCAAAATTTAATTGTCTGTTACTTTTCCTCCTAAAATAATCTCTTTGTAATGACTTCATTTTTACAACACTGACATTTTGCACAGCGCAGAATAATATCTGCACCAGAAAAGACAAAAGAATGAAAAAGAAAAAACAGTACAAAAGTAAAAGGAGAGAGTGGATAAGAAATGAAAAGAGACAAAGAAAGAAAACAAGACTTAATTGATCCCCAGAGAAGAATCCACACGTCACAGCTGAAGCAGAAACTGAATCTGAATTCATCAGGAAATCAAATCGTTTCTCAGTTGAACTGTAAAATATTTTACTGATAACATCGTTCAATTTTTAGTGAAACAGAAGTTTGAATTGAGTTTCTTCATGTCAGCACCGAGGATCTGAACTCTGCTGGATCCAGTAAACCCAGTATGAAACCAGCTGGTCCCAGTTCGGTTGTGGTCGTACTGACCTGTAGCTGTTGGTGATCACCGACCCGTCACGTCTCAGCAGGTCCAGATCAGTCCGTCCCTCTGCTCGTCCATTAAAGTCCAACAAGAAAATACAAACATCAGTCCAGCTCAGGTCCAGCTCAGGTCCAGTTCAGGTACAGAAACAGAAGCAGTCCTCTTGGTGGTTTTCTTTCTTCTGTTAAACTGAGGAGAGAAACACCTGAGCTGTTCTCTCTCTCCTCATCTGTCTCTAACCCCCCCCCCCTTCTATTAGAGCCTCATTAGTCGTCTCTCTGTGTTTTCTTTTGGGGATTTCGCTGTTTTTCCTCTGGTGTCACTTTGCTGCCTGACAACCAGCAGCTGGATCCACAAACACAAACTCCTACACTGGTCTCTGCTGGTGTCAGTCTGGACCAGAACTGAGTCTGGACCAGCAGCAGACAGGAGGTCAGAAGTCAGGAGATGCTGACACTCCTGTAGTTTGATCTGAGTCTGATGGAGATTTAAACCTGCTGCAGAGTTAACACAGTAATCCTTTCATTATGTTTTACCTCTTCACCTCCACAGGCTGATTCTGACTCAGACCTGAGGACGTTCACATCACCTGCAGATACAGAATACTGGGCCCCTGCTTTACATTCAGTTTCCAGTTGGTTTTGGGCAATTTAAAGTAATCTATGATTTTCTGTTCCATGAATTTTCTAGAACCAGTTGTGTTCAGGATACCTGAGGAAACCTGAGAGTTCTGACCCATTCCAGGATGGATGGATCATCAGGTTTTAACTGGATGCAGCCAACACTCATCCTTCCTGTTATCTTAATGTATTTTCTGTCAGTCACTGCCTGGCGTTGGTTTGTCTCCAACCTTGTGGTCCATTAGAGTCACATCCTGTCACAGTCAACTGATCGTCACCGTGGCAACCTGCTGTTGCTGCAACAAAGAAAACTGACTTCAGTGACTTTGCCCTCTTTGTTTCTTTATTTAGTTGGTTTTTCTGTCCTCTGAGGAGAATCTGATCCTTTAACATAAAAACACAAATGAAGTTGTTGAATGAAGTTTGGTGCATGACAGCGACTTGAAATAAATACACAGTGTTCATGTTGACTGCTGTGTTTTTATTCTTGGTCTGAATATGTTCTGCTCTAACAGACAAAGACTCTGATCGGAGAAGTTTTAACATCTGTAAGTCTCCTCTTGATTGGTCGAGCTCCTCACTCCTCCTTCATTGGCTGGACCGACTCTTCGACTCTTCATCCTCCAAACATTTCAACCTGAGGAAACAAAAACCAGGTCCTGAAGGTTAAAACAGGTTTAATGTATTTAAACCAGATTTTAATGGTCTAAACCAACATAAACCAGATCCTGAAATTCTAGAACAGGTTCTAAACCAGATCCTGACAGTGAGGGGGGTCAAAGGTCAGACTGACTTCTGCAGGTGTTCGTCACAGAAAGAGCCAAGTCGCTGGATCTCAGACTGGAAAAAACTCTGGAAGACAAGAAAGACAGAACCAGTCCTGGATCAGGTCTGAGATCTGAACCTGGTCTACATGCACTAAAACGTTATTTTTTCTTCTTACACTTCACCTGTGAACATGAACAAATCAACAACACCTGTCAGTCTGTATACACGATTCAAAGTACAGCAGCAGTATTACTGCAGTAATACTGTAGTATCTGTCAGTACCAGGATCTGTGTGTTGATGGAGTTCAGGTGAGTTGAGTTTTCTTCGAGCTGGTTCAGCTGATCAGTGACACTGCTCTCAAACCTCTGCAGCAGCAACAACCTACAACAGACACACACGTTGTGTAGAGGACACACAAACACCAGGTGTTGACGGACAGGTGTGTTGATGTAGGCGGTACCTGTGTTGATGGACAGCTGTGAGCAGTGATGAGACGTGTTGTTGACACTCTTTCAGAGACAGAAGAACCTCCTGCTCGACCTTCTGCCAGCATCCCTGGAACAGTTCACTTCATTAATTGATGCCGATAATCAGAGTCAATAATCAATAACTGTGGTTACTGACGGTGAAGTGCTGTTCTAGTTGTGTTTTGAAGGTTTTGAAGGCAGTGGTGATGTCTGAAGTCAGGTGTGACTCTGGCCCCGCCCCCGGCTTCTTCACAGGCCCCTCCTTCTTGATGGATAGCCCCTCCTCCTCTGCAGATGGCCCCGCCCCCTCAGGTGAGCACTCTGAGACCAGGTGAGCAGCAGATTCAGTTCAAACACTGAACCAGAGATTCATGAAGTTTAACTCTGAAGGGAAACAAAGATAAATTACCTGTCACTGCAGAGTTAGACTCCTCCCCCTCTGACTGAGGCCCCACCCTCCTCTTCTGGGCAGGTGTGCCCTCAGTTTGGTCTGACAGGTAACCTTCACACAGACAAAAACAAATTAAAGGTTCTGACAGAAATAAAGAAATGAACGATGATAAAACCAAAGAAAAGGTAAAGACCTGATTCTGCAGCGATTCTCTTCCTGTCACTTCTCAACACTTCCTGAAACAACGAGAGAAAGCAGGTAAGAAACAGGAAACATCACATTTTCTCAGACGAATAAAAGAAGAAATGCACCTGTGGTAAAGAAGAGCTGCTTCCTTCAAACTCCTCTGTTTGTTCCTGTGAGATCTCTAGCTCCGCCCCCACAGGAACACCTGAGACACAGGTTCAAAACAACAGGTCCAGACTTCAGAGTCAAACCAGATTCTGTTTGGAATAATTTACACTGTCTCATGTTTTCATGGTTAGTGGCAGCAGTCACTGGATCCAGATCACCTGTACTCCAGTGTCCCACACCTGGATCACACCTGGATCTCTGTGGTGGTTTTGTATCTTGGACTTAGACAGAAGTTCTTACTATTTTTGCCTGTTATTATTGAAGGTTGTATAATATAAACACCCTGAGTCTGTGCAGCTCTGCAGACCACACACTGGTTCTGGTTCCAGATTGGTTCTGTAAATTTGTGCTGAAAAACCAGTTCAGTTTCTGACCCGAGTCGTACGTCGGAGTGGAGTGTCTGATCTGATCAAACAGAAACTCTGCTCTGCTTTTTCCTGGAGTCTGAAAAACAACCAAGTGAAAATTATTTTTTAGCTGCTCGTCAAATATGATTATATATATACTCATTCTGTCAGTGTAATCACCTTTGTTACAGAGGATTCGTCCTCACTGCTCGGAGACGACAGAGGTAAAACTAGACAACAGAGAAAAAGAGAGAACAAACAAACATTATGTTTGTTTTCATGTTCCGTCATAAAAACTGTTTTAACAAACAGATTCTGAAATTTAAGTATAAACAATGAATTTATCAGCGCCATCATTTCTCTGTTTTAATCATTAAACAGTGTAATGACCCACAGAGTCCAGCAGGTGAAGCTGATCTACAGCTGCTGCTACTGAAAACAGGAAATCAGAGAATCTGATGAATCTAAATGTTGGATTTCTTCCTCAGATATAAAATGTTACAAAAACACTAACCCTGACCCCATCGCTGGAATTATCATTTACTCTTATTATTATTATCATTAATATTGTGAAGTTAGAGTTATGCTCTGGCTTTATTTATAATGTAGAAATACAGTGACTTATTTTGAAAAGACAAATTCTGTGTTATTGATCCTCTGGTGTTTTGGTGAAATAATCTAATCTCATTAAACTGATTAATTATCACAGTTTTGATCAAATTAAAAACTGTCGGTTCATCTATGAAACTTTTTATTTGATCTCATGAAGAAAGAAATTATGTTTCATCAAGACAGTCTGATGTTGGGAGGAGTTAAAGATGGAGGAGTTACAGAGTTACAGATGGAGGAGTTACAGAGTTACAGATGGAGGAGTTACAGATGGAGGAGTTACAGAGTTACAGATGGAGGAGTTAAAGATGGAGGAGTTACAGAGTTACAGATGGAGGAGTTACAGATGGAGGAGTTACAGAGTTACAGATGGAGGAGTTACAGAGTTACAGATGGAGGAGTTACAGATGGAGGAGTTACAGAGTTACAGATGGAGGAGTTACAGAGTTACAGGTGGAGGAGTTACAGATGGAGGAGTTAAAGATGGAGGAGTTACAGATGGAGGATCAGACTCACTCTTCAGCTGACTCTTGCTCCGTGGTTTATTCCGGTTGTAGGATCTACCATCGTTCTCTGCAGAGGGGGGGTGGACTGTACCATCTGTGTCTGTAACAGGGGAGCAACTCTTCACTTTCTGAAAGACAAACACAAAGGTGGAGGTCAGGGGTGTTTCAGAACGTGCTGTTTTTGGGTCAAAGGTCACAGTCGTGTGTGCTGCTCTGAGGTCAGCTCTGTGGTAACTGTGGTCTCTTCAGGTCACATAGGTAAATCACCATGGTAACGAACACCTGTCCTGCTCCAGAGCAGGTGAGGTTCAAAACACCTAAGCAACACATATAAAAGACAGGTGATCAAACAGACAGGTGTAGGGACAGACAGGTGAGCAGACAGACAGGTACCAGGACTCTCTCTGCAGCCTCCTCCAGCTCTCTCTGATGTTCACAGCTGAAGCTCAGCTTCACTGTCTGACCTCTGCTGCTGTGGTACGTGATGGGATTTTTCAGCCGGACACTGAGGATCATCTCTGCCCCAGTGCACTCTGGGAAAACACACAGACAGGTTATCATTGACAGACTGACCCAGAGTCAGCCATTAAACACCTGTCCAGGTAACAGGTTTAACCTGGATGAAAGAAACCGACCATCGTGTTTGAGCTCGAGACTGAAGTGATCAACGTCGTCTTTCAACAGGTGGATGGATCCCCACAGGTAACCCTGAGACAGACACACACACACACACACAGAGACAACATGCTAAAAATAAACAACATTATGGTAGTAGTACAGTGCAGTACAGTGTAGTACAGTGCAGTAGAGGGAAGTACAGTGCAGTACAGTGTAGTACAGTGCAGTAGAGGGAAGTACAGTGCAGTACAGTGTAGTATCTTGTGGTACCTGAGGCTCATCGATGAAGAAACTGACACATCCTGAGCCGACGTTAAAGTCGATCCAGAACTCGTCCAGTTTCTCGTCTTTGGGTTGAAAAAGCTGCAGGAGAAGAAAAGATGGAGTCAACCTGTGACGTGTGGTTTCTGTCCACAGGTGAGTGATTTACCTGAGTGGAGTCCAGAAACGCTGTGAGACAGGGGAAGGTGTAGACCCTGACAGACAGAGAGCAGAGAAAAATAACCTGAATAAACTGCTCTCAGATCAGATCTGCTGTCATTAAAGATTTATAAAGTTTATCACCTCCTCTGGTCTCCATGGTAACGGTTCACAAAGTTCAGGAAACACCTGCAGTCCTGGAGAGAGAGACAGGTCAGCGAGAGAGAGAGAGACAGGTCAAACAGATAGATAGATGAGTCACTCACCACCTCAAAGTCTCCATCTCTGATGTCACAGAAGGCGTTGCTGATGTCATTGCTGGGGAACCACTGATTGGCTCTCTGCTGTCGGTCCTTCCTGGGTGTCAGACGACACAGAGCCTCTGATAGGCTGACCTGCAGCTCGTAGTCTCAAACAACAACAACCACCACAGTGAGAACTACAAACGTGGAGGCCGGATGAGACACAGCTCTCATCAGAAACAGGTAATGTGACAAACCCCCCCACAGGTGTTACAGGTGTGTCTTTACTGTTCACATCTAAACTCACCTCCAACTGTCAGAACTGCTGCTGCCACCTGAGACCTGTCAGACAGACATGTAGAGAGAGGGACAGGTAACCAGACAGACAGTGTTATGGTTCAGTCAATGCCTTTATAAATGCGGGGGGGGGGTTTACAGGATCTGGTTCTGGTTCTGGTCATTCTGGATCAGCCTCCGCTGCTCTCGACTCTGAGACTCCAGGATGCTGTTAAAGGTTCTGATGGCCTGAAACAAGAAAACAACTTTCAGCTCAAAGGTCCTGATACCAGTCCAGCAGAAACCAGGACAGACCGGATACCAGACCAGCAGAGACCAGGACAGACCAGCAGAGACCAGGACAGACCAGATACCAGACCAGCAAAGACCAGGACAGACCAGGACACAGAACAGTTACCTCCAGTCTCAGGGGAAAATGGATTTCTGGTTCCAGGGAGAACTGAGCCAACTGAAGAAGAGCCACAGACAGCTGACTGACTGAGAGACAGACAGGTAGACAGACAGGTAGAAAGACAGGTGAGTTTAGAGACCAACATGTGACACAAAGTAAATAAATTGAAACTGAAGATAAAAAACAAAATGGAGGAACAAACCTGGGAGAGACGCCTGACCCAGCAGCTGACAGACAGGTAGAGAGACAGACAGGTGGAGAGACAGTGTTTAATTTAGACAAAGTTTCAGAGTAAAATAAAAATCTGTGATTATCAAAGAGTCAAACCAGATGTGAAACTTTGCAGTAACAAAGACTTTTACTTTGTTAAACCACCTGTTGTTCAAACTTCCTGTTCTGGAGACATGGTGTGTATGACTTGGGGGTCACTAAAACAACTGGACCTTCATTTCCCAGCATGCTCACCAGGAAGTAGTCATAGAACTCCTCAGTCCCAGCAGGCTCAGCAGGGGCAGGAGCTTTGTGGAGGTCAGGGTCAGCAGGTCACGAGATGACTTGAACCACAACATCACCTCCACAAACAAACAAACAACAAGTTGTGTATATAATGATACATTGTTACTTTCAGTTACAGTATTTCCTGTAACTGATTCCAGGGTCTCAGATTACTGATTACAGAGGACACCAGATTATCTGATCATTACAGTGACTGTAATAGATTACTTTAGCACTGAGTCCGTGGCTGAGGAGGCGTCTGCAGGTCGTATCTGTTCTCCAGGCAGAATCTCTAAGAACTTCAACACAACAGGACTCTGCTGGACCTGAATCCCACAGATCCTGCAGGCGTGAACAACAACAACAACAACACAGGATCATTCAGAGGAGGTAAACAGGTACACCGTTTCCATGGTTACCCCATCCGTTGTGGTAACCTGCTGATCCAACCTGGTGAGCGTGGTGCTGTTTTAGACCTTCATAGTGAAGAACAGAAACCAGATGAGGGCGAGTCTCCGAACGAGGGTCCTCCATCAGGACCTGGAAACTGACAGAGGAGACAGACGGGTCAGAGAGAGAGACAGGTCAGAGAGAGAGACAGGTCAGAGAGAGAGACAGAGATCAATAAATAAAATTCTTCTTCTCTATTTGTATTTAAATGAATAAATAATATTTCTATTGTTTTTTGTTTTGTTTTATTTTATTTAGTTTCTTTCATTGAATTGAATAACTTTCCTCGTTTTCAGGTTTAATGAAGAAACTTCGTCTAGTTTTAAACTCAGCAGCGGGTATTTTATTTTGGTGGTCACTTCCTGCGGAGATGACAGGGGCGCTGCAGCTCTTCACCACATCATAGATTTTATTTCTAAACTCTTTATTCATTCATTTTAATTCCTAAATATGAAACTGGTGGAATATAAACTGGGTGATTGACAGAACATTAACAGCTCAGGCTGAGAGGACATTAAAAACACCTGTACGTGACGTCACAGTCAGTTCACTCACCTGGAAATAAATCCAGCAGAAAGTTTGGATCAAGTTAAACCGTAGCTTCGTCAGGCAGAAATCTGAGTTACACTGGAAACACCGGAAATATTGCGGGTTCTTTACATGCCCTACTCTGCTGTCTTCGGTGGGAGCGCGCACAGCTAGCGCCAATTAACTCATCAGAGCGCCAGGCCGCGCGCAACAGCGGAGGAAAAACTGGTCCCGACAGGCGGAGGATATCAGCTTTATTTTAACTCTGTCAGACAACAGAAATAAACTTTAATAACGGTGAAACACAATTAAATTTAAAAGCATCAAAAGATTTTCTTAATATACTGTTAAGAAATGAACAGAGAAAAATAGACAGAGTTTGGTTTGGGATGAAAACAGATGAGGTCTGATTCAGACTGAGTCGCACTGAGACAGAGTTCAGACTGATCCTGTAATACATGTGCACTCGGGACTAGTGAGTCCAAGGTCAGGTCAGGTCAGATCCAGGTCAGGTCCAGGTCAGGTAGGTCAGGTCCAGATTCAGTCAGAGCATGTATAATGAGTGATGGTTCATCATGTTTTATTGTTCCTGCTCTTTGGGACCAACAGACAGACAGGTGGGCTTAGACAGTGGGTGAGCAGACAGACAGACAGGTGAGCAGACAGACAGGTGAGCAGACAGACAGACAGGTGAGCAGACAGACAGGTGGGCTTGGGTCGTCAGGTAAACTTCAGTCCTCTGGTATTGACCAATGAGTTTGTTTGTTTTGGGAGAAACACTGAACTGTTTACACAACACACACACACACACACACACACACACACACACACACACACACACGGGTGAGCCGGTGTGTGTGTGTATCATTCTCTAGTCAACAGCTGTCAAACATTGAAACACACACACACACACACACACACTCAGCTGTCAGAGCCATAACCCCAGTCGATCAGCTGTAGCAGTGACGTCATCACTTCAGTTTGAGCTGATTCATCAAACTGATCAATAATCAATGATTATTGGTGTTGTTGTTTCTCTTCTTACACACACACACACACACACACCTCTCACTCCTCCTGCTCTCCTTACTCCCTTCCAGGCTCCTTTGACCGCCTCACCTGTCTATTCACTTCTACCTGAGACTCACCAGGAGCACGCGCTACCAGGACAGGAGCCTTGCTGAGGGATTTTGGTTTGATCAAACCCGCTCGATGTGAGCTTCCGGTTGAAAGTTTCTGATTAAAACCTTTTAGCTCCGGGTTCAGGTCTGTTCGGGTTCTACCTCCAGATCTCGTTTCTGACTGAATCCCCTGGAGATTTAACGGGACTGAGGATCCCGGATCAGAACTGAGAGAGGACCAGGTTTCAGGACGAGGTTAGGAGCCAGAACCAGGACCAGGACAAGGACCAGGACAGGAGGATGGCCGGGCGGAGGGCAGGAGGAGGCAGACTGTGTGTGTTCGGTCGAGATAAGAGTTAGCGTGGGACATCAGCAGCCCCAAACTGCCGCAGGTAACAACAAACTGATCGATAACTGATCAATAACTGATCGATAACTGATCGATGCAGACAGTCAGAGCGCAGGAAATCCAGTGATCAGCTGGAGTCGAGCGGCTGAGGAGTCGTTTAACATTGAAAATCAAACGCAAACTGTGACCTCAGATCTGATCTACTCAGATTAAATATAAAGGCGAAATGAAATAAAAGATTAAATATTTTAAAACGGAAGAAATAAACATCACATGACTTCTTGCTTTACGTTTGAAGAAATTCATTCTGGTTGAGAAGTCTGAACATTTAAATATTAAAACAAACTGAAATCAAGTTTAATATTCTAAAAATCCTCTAAAAATTGTTCAAGTTTGGTTTGAGCTACCTTGGTTTAATCCGTTAAGACAAAAAAAAATACAAATTTAAATAAAATTTAAAAAATGAAAATAATTCAAATATTTGACAGAAGTTTTGATTTAGATCCAAACAGAAACGTGTGAGTGAAGTGAAGAAACAAAGCTGAAATATTCTTTATAGATTTGGTTTAAGGCAATGTGTTTTCAGATTTTAGTTTTAATTTAAGACAAAAACAAAATTCATTTCAAATCAAATCTAATCGAATCCGGATCTTTTCTTTCCATGGTTAAAAAGCCTGAACAAAACAAACTCTAATTTTAACATGAAATATATTTTATTCAACATGAAATGACCGCGTGTACAGGTGACGACATACTTTGATCGCGATCAATAATCGAACCTGATTCAACAACAAAACATTTCTGTTTATAATAATACGTGAAATATACGAATACTGAAAATCAATATTTGATTGATTATGATCAGGTCACACTGAAATCATGACGTCAGGAAACATCTTTAAATAAGGAATCCGATTAATTGTTGCGCGGTTTGTAGACTCTCTTTGGTTGGAGGATACAGTCAGTAAAAGCTGATGAGAGTGTTCAGGTCTGATTATTGATCAGTGATTGAGAGATTCACTGAACATCTCTGATCATGTTGATAAAAGCTGTAATTTCCTCAAACGTGTTTACATGCAAGTTCAGTTTGTCACTGACATCATGTTTCACCTGAGGACTGACGGCCTCTAACCTCCAACCAAACTGTACAAGTTTCTGACTATTTAAGAAAATCACACATTCGATTTTTAAAGTTATTTTTATATTTGGACTCAGGAGCTCAGTGTTTTTAAAATCTGGTAAGGAACAAACTCAGTCTCTTCAACATGATGCTCAGAAACAAAAACAATAAAAGAAAATAGAATCACAAACTCTTGTATCAACCAAACTCTCTTGTTTTTTTTAACTCTTTTAAAAGAAATGACAACATGTTACATTTAACTTACTAACTACTTCAAACTCATCTGTTCAGACAACAGTTTTTTTATTTTCATTTCAATTCTTCTCTTTATAAAGATTTTTTATTTAGGTATTTTATAAACGCCGAGCTCCACCTTAACAGATAATTTGACCTCCAGCCAAACTCTGTACAATTTTTAGAGCATTTAAAGAAATCACAGAACAATAAATTATTAATTTATTAATGATAAAATGAACTGTTCAGTATTTTAGCCAGTATGTTTGTCACCTGGTGCTGCTCATGTGGTGGAACTGTTGGCTCTGAATGATTCAGCTCTGTCACTAAAACTGAAGTGACACTATTTCCTCACCATAATTTAAATCTCTTTAGAATAGCTCTTTTGGGTTTTACAAAAAATCATGTAAAATATTGATTTTAAGATATTTGGTTAAATAAAAGAAGTCTTTATATAAATAAATACGGGATATAAAATATCAAACCAACAGAGAAAGCATTGGATTTAGATTAAACCTAACCCTCTGAACAAACTTTCAGTGTAAATTAAACATGATTCATTTTATTGAACTGTTTTTCTCTAAATGTTTCCAAGTGTTGTAAAATCCTCTGACATTAAACATTTGCAGAAATATCACGAGTATATAGGTTATAGATGATATCACAGGATATGATCTGGGATTAGAAGATTATTAATAACTGATGTTTTCTCTGCTTTTAGATCCATGAATGAACAGTTGATATTTTTAAAGAATAAAATGAAAATGATTTGATATGGTTTGATCATTTAAATTCAAAAGTAATTCAATTAAATCACTTTGTAAGATAAATTACATTAAAATGAAAGAAACATTTGATAAAACAAAATATTCGATTTGATAAATTAATTAAATTAAGTTTTATTTAATATGAAGAAAATTAGATCATTAAATATTAAAGGAGTCACTTTAACAGACTGTGAAGATGGAGCCAGAAGGTTTCCAGAGGTTGTTGAAGGTTGTGTGCTGTGTGTGTGTGTGTGTGTGGGACTCGGCTGACTCGGCTCTTCCTCTGTTGTTGCTCAGGCAGTAAAACTGGTTTTTATCTTTTGTTTTCAGTGAAACCAAAACATCAAACTCTGAGGTTCTCGGTCACACGTCAGAATCAGCTCTGATCAATATCTCTGATAGATTTATACTTGACAATAAATAATGTTGAAACGAAATATTAAATATTTAGGATTGAAATCATTAAATTTTTTAAAATAAATAATAAATAAAAATGTGAACAGAGTTTGGTTTATAATCTGTTGATGAACTCTGAAAAAAGAACCTTTAATTTAACATGAAAGTGTTTTAGAGAAAACGATCGACTGGATTTAAACAGGTTTTAAATTCATTCAAATAAAATAAATGGTTGACGACCCAGTTTACACATCAGTTGTGGTCCAGAGCCAAGAGCTGAAACTACAATATTACAGTCTGTGTTATGAGGTCAGCAGTGGTACGAAGTAACTAACTAAAGTAACTTATTTTTCAGGTACTTTGTCTTAGTACTTTCTGCTTTATACTTCTACTACTGTTCAGAGAAATACTACATTACAGATACAGCGAGTAGCACAACACAACAATAACACAAAATACTTCACAAATAAAGTACTGCAGTCACAATCTCACAAGTACTAGTAAAAAGTGTTGTACTACATTTGAGATTAACAGCGATGAAGGTGCAGGTCATACAGGTAGAGTCACCTGTGACTGTGAAGGAGCAAACAGTCACTAATAAGGCGATGTACGTGTATGAAAATCCTGTTAAACAACATGACAAGAAAAATCTGAGTGAATAAAACATCCACTGCTTCACAGATGAAACGATCAATCAATCAATCAACTGAAAATTAATTCCTCTCTATTCTAATAATTGATTTATCGTCTCGAATTGTATTTCAAATCCAGTTTTTCTCGATATGATCAAATCAACGTTCTGATTTTTACTGTTGTCTGATGTTTTATTCACTGATCAATTGATCGTTATGAAAGACAATAACGATCCTGTCCTCCTGTGTTGAAATAACCTTACTGACTGTTCATCACTGACACAGACAAAACAACTCATTTTGAACGGAAATGAGTAGAGTCATCCTCCCAGGTCAGGACCTCTGAGGACCTCTGAGGACAGAGGCCTGATGGTGGACCCATGTGATTTACAGTGAACCAGAAACAGTTTTGGGTCAGCTGGTGATCCAGTCTTGACTGTGACAATGCTTGGAGGGTTCATTTTCCAGGGTTCAAAGTGATTTGTGTTTTATGACCTCAGTTTTATTATTGTTTTGAAGATACTGACCAGGGGAGCTAAGCTAGCTTACTTCAATAAGCTAGCTTACACCAAAAACTAAGATCTGCAAGAGGACACACCCACAGCTTCACACCTGTTTCAGCTTCTCAAATCAGAATGCTTGACACTGAGAGACCGGGCCAAACTAAACACCTGTCTGTCTGTTCCACTTGTCTGTCTGCAGGACACCAAAATTTGACCCACGTTCAGGGTGGACGAGCGGATTTATGTTGGAGTACATCTGGCGGTGAGAGACCTTAACCGTAGCTAACAGCTAACATCGGCTAACAGCTAACAGTTAACTAACAGCTCAGCTAGTTAGTGTTTAAGTGTTTTAAGTGTACATTAAAATCAAGTAATGACAACTGAAATTATTCTATTTGGGTGGAGTGCAGATTAGTTTGATTGTCAATACTCAGAAAAAGCAACTATATAAAGGCTCAGGGTCATATTTTCCGACTTAATTGGAAGTCTTAAGTGCTAAAGTTGAAAGGCAACTGGACTCTTTGAAACCCTAAAGACTTAAGACTACCATGACCTGGATGACTGAGAACCTACAGAACTTAACACCAGAGCATGGGTGCTCTGGAGTTGGTGCTTAAAGTCCAAGTTGAGATTCAACCTCAGTGTAAATGGAGACACCATAACAGCTAACAGCTCAACTAACAGCTAACAGCTCAGCTAACAGCTCAACTAACAGCTAACAGCTCAGCTAACAGCTCCGCTAACAGCTCAACTAACCCAACTCAACTAACAGCTAACAACTCAGCTAATAGCTAACAGCTCAGCTAACAATTGGCCTTTGTTTTCCAGCTGAAGATAAAGTAACCGTGACATTTATCTGGCTGGGCGTAAAGAGAAAACACCAACAACCACAACTGTCAGATCCCGATGATCGTGTCTGGGGTGGTGAGGGTCTGCTCTAGAAGTTTATGGTGCCTGGCGGATCCAGACTGCAGCTCCGACCCGCCATCTCTGTGACAGGCCGACAGAAACAGCGATGAACCCTGAACCAAACCTGTAAACCTCCATGATGCTCACCACAGCCAATTCTGTCTGTTTCAGAGAAACTGTATCCGAACTGCGCTGCTCTCTGGAGCTGCTGCGATGTCGCGGTCTGGCAGTTACCCGTCACCAACTACTGGAGGTGAGTGGCAAGGCCATCTTCTTTCAAGGTCTCCAGCCCAACCTCCACAAACCGCTAAACATGCTAACATCCTAAAACACTAACTGGGATAAACATACTTCAACTGGCTTCTTGACGGTCACACATCTAAACCAACTGGGTGGTCAGGCAGATCTTTGTAGGCAAGCGGGTTTAGAAATCAGATTATGAAGATATTCCAACAGATTTAAACCAGGAAGGACTAAATGAGTCCTAAACCAGACACTGATAATTGTAAACTCCTGAACACTCCTAAACACTTCTAAGTCCATCCTCTGGTTTTGTTGTTCCTATTGATCTTGGTTTGCTGTTAATATATTTATTGTTGTTTACTGACAGTCCTACAACGAGCTAAAGGGGTCCATAGTCATCCCAGACCCAGAGTCCAAGTCGAGACTGAAGCCAGAAGAAGTTCAGTGAAGAGGCAGGTCGAGACCCTCGTTCCACTTCAAAAAATGACTGATTGAAACCCAGGTAAATCTGCGACGTGAAACAACAGCTGTTTGTTATTAGCAGGTCATGTAATTTGTTTATTTACTATTTGTCTTTATTTGTTTACTACCTCAGGCTCTAGGCCCCAGCCCTCCTCTCCCTCGTCGAACCAGCAGACAGAGTCTGCCATCCAGACAATTCCGCATGTGCCCAGCATTTAGAGCCCAGAGCCTACTACAACCCCTACAATACACTGGGGCCCATGCAGAAACCAATCCAGGCTTTACATGGGCAGTGACTACAGTTCAAGGTTACCTGGCCTCACCCTCATATCCATATGACCTCGGCCTCCTGCTTGAGGCCCAGGTGAGGCCTCACGGCTGGAAGTCAAACAGATCCTGGACTTTCTGTAGGTTTAAACCGGATCTTTAACAGGTATAAAACAGATCCTGGTGGTATAAACAGGTCTAACTAGATCCCAAAGTAGCTTTAGATTGTGGACAAATCCAGGCAATACGGAGCTTAAACCAGTTTCCTGATTCTGGAATTGAAAACAGGTCTAAACCACATCCTGGATTTTTGAATATGTTTTAGCTGAATTTGATAATCTGAAAAGTTAAGAAAGATCTTGGTAATCTGGCCGGGTTTTAAATCAGATTCTGGAAGTCTAACCAAAGTGGTCCTGAAGCTTAAAATGTTAAAAACATCTGACAGTCTAGGCATCTGATCCAACCAGCCCTGAAGCTTTCAACCAGGTCTAAACCAGGTTCTGATAAATACATATGAACAGACCAATCAGATTTTCCTCTGGTTTAGTGCAGGGTGACCTCCTGGCCTTAGGCTCCTCCTCCACAACATCTTCGGCCCTCTCTCTCCTCCTCCCTCCCTCCTTTGACCCCAGTCAAAAACCTCCTCTGAGGCTGGAAGGAGCTGCTGAAGAGCTCTGCCTGCACGCATAACCACCACACAGCATCAGCACCCTGTCGTTACTTCTACAACACTTAGGTCTCTTGTGCGCCAGCAGACCATCATCAACACGACAACCAAGGCGAAGGTTTGTCAAGAGGGTCTAGACTTAAATTGGAAAACCCAAGCCCGTGGAGAGCCAACACGAGGAAGACAGCAGGGGTCGGCGTGTTGCCGTTTAGTCCTGTACTAAAGGACAGTGTTTCATCCCTTAGGATCCTCCACATTTGGTGTGTGTTATGGCTGAACTGCCCAGGAGCGAGGAACACTAAACTTGAAACTCAGGTGCTTTTGTTTCCTTAGAAGGTGTGTCAGCATCATCACACCACCTGGGACTCTCTCTCTCTCATTGGCTGGCAGAGTTCTCTACTCAAATGTCTGTGATGGTAAATCACTGTAAACTGAAAATGGGAAAGACTGACAGGTGTGGAGAGGCAGACCTTCACCCTTACCTGTCACATTACTACCAGTTCTGGTCCTCCTCAGGAAGTCCTATCATTCCTGTCCAAGCTCTGCAGCGCCTCCTCCCTACCAGTCCTGTCCCAAACCTCCATCCGGCCTCCGCCTCACCAGCCATGTGCTCTAAACCCTGGCCTCCCGGCTGCTCCTCCCTCGTTGATGACGCCCTCCCTCATACTCACTGAGAAGGTGTAGAGGAGTCAGGTGGAGTCACTGCCTCTGTCATTTCAAAGAACCTGCAGATCAAAACAGATGGACTTTATCGTTTACTACCATACTTACCCCAACACGTATCATACGACGACTACTAATGGAAAACCACTCACCACCATTACCACTATTGTTACCACAACTGGTCAAGCAAATACAAGTACTGCTACTAATACAAGTAATAATTATCAACACGCTAAAATAGATGTTGGCCTTCCAAAATAACTAATGATCTGCTGATGTGATCATCAGACAAAGCTTATTCATGAGAAATATTCTGAACATTGATGGAATCTTTTTCGCTTTCCAAAGAAAGATTCTTTCCACCGGATCGCCCAGTTTCCTCTAGCGCCCCCTTCAGGATAAAAATCGAAACCTTTGTGCACAAGATCATAGACTGTATGGAAAGATTGAAATGAAATCTTAAGTCAAATGTGATATGAAACATCAGGTTTACTGGAGGTAACTTATTACATGGCCCAGTTTAGACTTTCAACCATCGTGGCCTTCTCAGTGAATTGAGCGTTCGTGGTCATTTATAAGAGATGTAACACTAACTGAGCCACCAATCTGTTACGATGAAGGCTAATGATGCAAAGTTGAAAGCTCACACAGAGTAAATGACTTGAATGGAACTGAACCTTCAAGCTCAGATTCTGTTATTTGAGATGTTAAACTATATGACCTCAGATACCAGGTCTTTGTTAAAAACAGGTTTATATTCATTGCATTCGATCTGATGTGTTAGAACAACACTGATCATTTTTAATGTCACTGTATTCACAAATTAATGAACCTGTGGGATTTATTGAATAAGCGGTTGTCATATTTATTGAACCAATGTTACACCTGCAGTATGAACCGGACTGAACTGAACTGAAGTGGACTGAATCGGACTGAACTGAACTGAAGTGATTGAACTGACTGGACTCTGTCTTTCCTGAATGAAAGAACAAACAAACTGAATAAAACAGGAATTTGACTGAGATCGACAAACTGTAAATATGTTAACAGAGAATCTAGAACCACAGATTAAAGCACAAAGATGCAGGGAAAACTATATCACCACCCCTCGAGGAATTAAATAGTCCTGTAGCAACCCTTTACCATAAGCTTGAGTCTTTAGGTAACTTTAATGTTAATAAACTTTAACAAATGTTTGTACTTTGAACCAGAAATATCTTATTTTTATTTTAATGTTCAGATAAATTATGCTTGAGTCTGAATGATGTCGATGGAACTGCACAGGTAGTAATCCAGGTGACTGGGGCCTCCAGTCCGGAGCCTCAGAGTGAGAACTCTGCAGCAGAGGATCAGAGCCGTGTTTGATGTTTGCAGTTTCAGTCTGTATGAGACAAATGCTGTTTCTAAGAATTGTCAAATAGGAAATCACCTGTTGCCTCACTGTGAACCTTTAAACCTCAAACACTTCACCCAGCTCTAATTCCTCCTCCTCTCTTTCACTACCTTCCATTGCATCATTCATTCTTCGTTTTTCCTCGTCCACCTACTACCTCCCATGAGTTTACATTAGCATCCATCAGCAGATAATTATGTTCATGGGCAGAACCACCCAGTCTGGGATCCAACGCAACAACACAACACAACGCAAATTATTCACCAAACCTGCTGCTTTCATATCTCTGATTCTACCTGAACAACAAAACATATTTTCATCACATCTCACTGTGGTTTGTTTCAGACACAGGTGAGAGTGTCTAGGTCAGTGTACAGGTGAGCATCAGTCAGAGTTCAGCAGGTGAGAGCATCAGGTTGAACCAAACTTGGAGGCTTCAGGTGGAGTTTGTCTGGTGAGATCACTGACAGGTGAGTGGAAATACCAGATGAGCATCTATGAATGATCACGAGATGGTTTACCAGGTGGTTTTCAGGCACAGGTGAGAAACGACAGATGATACTACCCAGCTGTAAGTGACATTTAATCCATAGGTAAGTATCCTGCTGCACAGGAGAGTATCGAGCAATCTGAGAACAGAAGAGTCATTGACCAGGTACAGGTGGAGCAACAGGCACCAACCACGGGTGAGCGTCCAGGTGCAGCCCTCAAATGGAATACCAGGTCATAACCACCTGCAGGTCTGCATGCCAGGTGGCAGTATCAGGCACAAGAAATACCAGGTGAGTACCGGTCATGTCTATCAAGTAATCGTAGAGCATCGTTGCAGAAATCGACTCAGATAAAGAGTAACGGTGTAGATGAGAGCACTAGAATGTCCAGGACCAGGTGGGTCCACCCAGGGTACAGCACAGGTGAAATTTCAGGTGAGGTTCAGGTGAGTGTCCTGCTTCAGGTAAGAATTAACCTGTAAATAAAAAAAGTAAAAGGTCAACATGAGGTGAATTCACAATGAGGTGACATTTTGTGACTTGTTTCAGGTAAATTGATTTCAATGAGTGTCAGTGTGAGATAACACCTTCAGGTGAAAATGTTTCCTGATTGGCTGATGGTTTTGTGGATCAGACTTGAAGGTAAAGATGTTTTGAAGCAGCAGTAGTTTTAAGTCTGCCAGCTAACGCTTAATTGTCTCTCACCTGTAAACCAGGTGAGCTAAGTGCAGATAACTTGAGCTGTACTCATCTTTCACCAACAATCACCATCCTGTCTTTACTGCCTTATCTCTCTTCTGCTGGATCTCCACGCTGCTTTTCACACGCAAACTATTTTATCCTTCAGCCTCTTCTTCTTCACAAATAAATCATCCCATCTGCTGACATGAGATACCTTCAAACAACGACACATCTGCCCCCAACTACTCCATCTGCCCTCACCCTCCATCCATCCGTCTCTGTTCTGATGTGGCTCCACACTACGGATGTTTAATTTGATGCTACATGGTTGTGATTTCCAACAGAGACACATATTAGAGAGACAGACAGGATGAAGACAGAGTTAAAGACATTTCCAAGAATAAACTTTATTGTGTTGTATAAAGGTTCAGTACTGATTACAACTTGCTCATCACCACTATACAATGGTATCATTCTACTGAAGCGTGACGTTTGGTGTTGGATTAACTCAACAGGTAAATCATAGCGAAAACAGCAACCTGACTCTCATGGTGAGGAGAAAGTTGCCTGACTTCATGAAGATGACAGGGAATAGGACATCAGCCGAAACAGCTGCAGCAGAGGTTTAGGAGAAACTACACAACCAATATACAGTCCACTGTTTACACAACCTCATTAATTGACAAACACAAGTCAAGGCTTCATCAGTAGAAACCGACTGGATCAGACAGAGAAGAAGACTCTATGGATCTGATTGTTAAACATGGAGGAGTGGCGAGTTGATAAGAGACGTATAAGAAGGAGAAGATTCATAGAACCAACTAGTGAAGACAGGTTTCATGAAAAGATGATTCATGTCTCAAGACGCTTACAAGAGAGAATTCACCAACACGGTCAACAACTTGGTGACACACTGAGACAAAATCAAATCAGACCTGGCTGGTGTACACCCGACATGGATCCAATAAAAAATCATCGAGCACTTTAAGCAGAGAAACAACATCTGCACAGGTTAGAGTTAGACTGAAATTATTCACAAAAAATATGAATATAAAGACTCTGACCAAAGGAACAGTGCCTCAGTTACAGCTTGTTCTTTAATATGGACTGGTTTGTTATAGAATAATTAATCATACAAATCACCTCATTCTTTTCTTTGCTAAGAATAAATAAACTGTATTATAATTGACAGGCTGAATAATTACTGAACTCACAGTGATACAGAGCAGGACTGACTCAAGTTTAAAGTCTTACTATTTTAAAGTGCCTGAATACACCTTGGTTTGATACAATGTAAGTGTAGCTAATGTTTCTGCTCCTTGCACCGTTGCTGTGCGGTTATTTTCTATCCTTGTAAACACACCAAGAGGTATCTGATATAACAAAGTCAGTCTGTCATCATGTAAACATTGGTTTAATTCATATTTGTGTAGTTAGTTTATGCCATTTGTCATGAATGATAAAGGAGACATTTCTGCTTAATGTAACTGGAGCTGAATTTAGTGACCATTCTACTGGAAACTGGAGACAAGTGTAGTTTGTTGTAATGTCGATATATTTATTATGTTGTTGTTATTCTTACATTGAGAGATTTGACAATGAACAGTCTAGATTTTATGTATTTAATATTTCGATCAGAAGCTGAATGAGTTCTGACCTTCCACTGTAGGTCCGTTTTTTGCTCCACCACTTTGAGTCTGGATACTGTTTGACGTTTGACAGTGAGCTTCAGGAGATTTGAGACTTTGAGGATCTTGTCTACACACAGTGTAGTGGACTAATATTTACCTCACCAGCAGCATGAACACAACTATCATTCAGATTCGAATCAAATGGACATATGGACCGAGTTCACGCTACTGACTTATGACTGAAGAAAATTGGGGTCTGATTTTGTTCTGAGTCTATTGATCATCTACAGAATATCAATAATAATTTAGCTGTTTTATTTTCAATTACCTGTACACAAAAACTTTTTTATTTTGTTCTCAGAAACAGAGGGGTTTATGTCTCTAAAAGTGATATTGTATTGTTGGATCTGCAGTTGTTTGGTCTATCTAGGCTCCATAACACCCTAGTTGCTTCTGACTTTCTGGCCATTGGCAACACATCTCATCTGTCACGCATTTCCTCTTTAGCAAAAAGGTTAGAAAACATCAGTGCATCAAAAGTCGTCATTCTCCTCCTCAGAGCCTGACTGAATCAGACCTGGAACGCACATCATCTCTGACGCCCATCCAGAATAGCTCAGAGGAAACAGAGGCTGTTTCTGTTTTAACTTTCCTCTCAGTTCACAGTGAAATGAGAGAATTATCTCAACATCCACTGATGCACTGGCCAGAGCTGACACAGAGCTGCTGTTATGTACTTTTCACCGAATGTGAACTGATAATAAAACAGTCATGAAGTCAGTTAACTCGCTAAACCCATAGTAACATCCCCAAGCATTTGGGAACTGTATGTCTAAACTGACTGGATTTTACTAAAGAGAAGTTAGACAGAGTCAGACTTTAAAAACCCTGTAACAGGTCAACACCGTAAATTCACCAGTTCAACTCAAT
>BRZM01000174.1:0-36363 GCA_033238685.1 Lates japonicus | reverse complement strand
GACGTAGCTGAACCTGAACCACAGAGGGCGTCGCCTGTAGGGAATCGTGTGTAGAGGAAATGAGAAGAGCCTGCTGCAGTCAAGGTGTGATGTCAGCAGCAAACATAAACCGTTCACCTTCTATCACACCTGAGATCTCTGACTAATTTGTTCATCATGAAGCAAACTGATCTGACCCCAGATCTGTTGCACACACTCACTGATGACCTGTTCAGTGTCTGCTCACCTGTCTGTCTGTACAGCCGTGAGGTGGCAGCTGCTTCACCAGTCTAACCAATGATTTTCAGTCTGTCTGCCTTGACCTGTCTGCTCGTACTCGTCTGTCTGCTCACCTGTCTGTCTACCTGATCTCTGTAAGTGTTAAAATAATCAAATCAGAGAGTGGGACGGCCGTGTTAAAGTGAGCAGTCCCGCGTCAGCCGTAGGTTCAGGAGTGAAGCTGCTACATGATGGATGTTGTTTCTTTTGTCCGCCACTGATCCAAGAAAATGCCGCCACGCTAGTTACGCTAACACTATGGCCCACTGTGTATGCTGCCAGCTTCACTGCTACACACACACACACATATTACCTGTGATCACATGACTTAAATTAAAAGTTAAAGTTTACACTTACACTTCTTTTAATCCAGGTGGGTCTCAGGTTTACAGACACCCGCTGACGTTCAAACAGTTTCTGAAAAACGGCTTCACAGCTTTAGAAGCTTCTGATTGGCTGATTGACCTTGGAGATCCCTTGGAGTCTGGTTCCTCTTTTCCAAACGTATGAAGGTTCATCTGTAAACAGTCTGCAGGTATAAACACTGTGGGGATCATGAAGGTGTCATGTTCGCATCTTGTTTTATTTCTAATAATAATTTAGTAAAAGTTGATTCTACAAAAGAAAATAATAAAGATGAGAAATGTTTCCATTGATCAGCAGGTACAAGCCCAGACCGCATTCCGGTGTTTGTGTTGTTCAGATACTTAATGCTCTTAAATTACTGTTCTTGATAAACTGCCAGAGAAACTGATTCTGAAATTAAAGTTAAATGTTGTATTTTGCTAAATAGATTATTTGAATCTGATGTGAAGTAGTTGCTGAGTTCTTGAACATAATTAATATCGCTCAGGTTATCTGGTGATGCTATCAGGTTTCTCTCAGGACGTTTGAAGACACAATCAGCACTGATCAGCTGACTGTTAGTAAACAACATGTCGGATGGATGGGGGGTGAGATGGGTAACATGGGGCAACAAATAAACCCTGTTGGAACCATAGAAGAAGAAGAGTGAGACATTAATAGCAAACAGAGAAGAAGAGATGGGTGGAGTATCTGGTGATGCAGTGGTAAAGGTTCACTGAAGAAACACCAGAGACCTCCAGAGGTCTGGGAGAGTCCAGGTCCTGGTGGGTCTGGTGGGACAGCTCTCAGGTCAGAGTCTGGCGTGCGTGACAAAGGAACCTTTCAGACTTGAACTCCTGGCACAGATCAGAGGTCTGAGGGCGGTCATGATGAGAGGAGCCTGGAGGTTAAAGGTTTGGTTTGGGTGGAGGACACGAGTTAACGATGATGTCACAACCAATCAACCAATCAACCAATCAACTAATCAACTTACACTGGCTTGATCATCTGACTTCAAAAAGTTATTAAAATGCCCATCCCTACCCTAAATAGACCTGTCTCTCTCTTTGACCTGTCTCTCTCTCTGACCTGTCTCTCACCTGTCTCTCTCTCTCTCTCTGACTGTCTCTCTGACTTGTCTCTCTCTCTCTGACCTGTCTCTGACCTGTCTCTCTCTCTCTCTGACCTGTCTCTCTCTCTGACCTGTCTCTCTGACCTGTCTCTCTCTCTCTGACCTCTCTCTCTCTCTCTCTGACCTGTCTCTCTCTCTCTCTCTCTGTCTGTTGTGAGTTCTGTTGAGTTGATGAGCCAATGAAAACACACAACAAGCAGAGAGTGTTTGATCCAAACAGGACAGGTCACACACACACACACACACAGGTAACCTGAGAGCCTCTCACACACCTGGACACTCACCTGTACCTGTCCTGTGAGCTGTAAACACACAGTCACTTTCTCCTCTGGTCTGAACACACGACGATCAGTCGGTTAAAGTTTGTTGGTTATAAACCATAAAACATGACATCACCATCACCATCATCACCATCATCATCATCATCATCATCATCATCATCATCATTATGAACTGAACCTAAGTTACAAACAAACAATCTATTGATCCGTCCATTTCTAATAAAAGGGAGTAATCAGGTGTTAGAGGAGAAATGGACAGGTGTGTATTCAGGTGGGGATCATGAGAAGTAGGTGACGGGTGAGCAGGAGCAGATGCTCGAATATGAATTTGACATGAAACATTACGGTAATGTTTCAGAGTTCATTTCTGACCATGAGGCAGTCAGACAGGCGTCAGGACCAACAACAATGTTCATAGGTCAAATCTGAGAAAGGCCGAAGAGGAGGAGAGAGGAGATGAAAGGTGGGGGAGGTGAGCAGGTGGGGTGCAACCCACGGAACAAAACAAGAGCATCAGGAGGGCGGAGAGGAGTGGAGGAGCTGAGGAGGAAGATGAAAGCAAAGCAGAGGAGGAGGAAACAAGAGCAGCTCAAGTGCTCAAAGATAAAACTAAAGAAAGAGAGTGATGGCAAGCATGCGGATCCACAGTCAGTGGTCACACAGCAGCTCACAGTGCTGTTCACAAACAAGACTTCATTGCTCCAACTATAAGGTCTTAGCTACAGAGATACAGTGGGGACAAACTGGGATTCTTGTCACCCCACCCACCCCCGAGGGTGAGATGAAAGGCGTAGAGTGATGGAAGAGAAGGCGATGGAGGTGAAGGCGGTGGACACAGCTGCTTTCTCTGATTTAACGTCACTAAAATCACTCCTTCACTGAAACTATCTTTTGATCCTTCATCTTCTCCCTCTCTGTCCATTTTACAAACCTCTGCTCCTCCTCCTCCTGCGTCTCTTTGTCACAGTCCTCTCTCCTCACTAAAGGCAGAAAGTCAGATTCCACATGTCTGATGTGGTCACACAGAAAACCAGATGTAGTGAAACATGTTTTGTTTCCATGTTTTAATGAATCCTGATGATGAAGTTTACATACAGGCGTCTGCAGATGGTGCTTACACTGCTGTGAGCGTAAGTAATGTTTGTATATCAGGTGAGAGCTAGAAATGACAGAGTGGTCATAGAGCAAATAATCCAGTTTCATTCTCCTGATTCATGACTAATGAAGGGTGTTTAATGAATGTAGTAACTAATACTTTTATTAATCAGTTTACTTGCTGATACAGGTTCATATCACAGGTTTGAATCCAGCTCGTCTCTGCTGTAGTTGGTGATGCAGCAGGCATGCCTACTATTCAAAGCAGCAAACTGCTCACAACTGATGAAGATCCAGTGATTAGAGCAACTAAACAAACCTGAAAAACAGCAGCAAGAAACCTTCTTGCCTTTATTGGCCCCAGAGTTTAAACTGAGAGCCTGTGTCAAACAGATCCAGTCTAGGGACATCCTGCTAGTCAGAGTGGTGAAATGTAAACTGAGAATGTAAAGCTGAGGTGGAGGCAGAGACAGAACAGGTAAAATAACAGAACACATGACTGAGAGCTTTGACTTTAACTGCTCATCATTAACTGGACTGAATCATTTTAAATCAAACACACATCAACAACAATCTGATCACATGTCAAAATACAGTGATATCAGTCAGTAACACACCAGCTCAGCATTTCATCATCTACAACAGGTTCACAAACAGAAGGAAACCACACAAACGCTGCAACTCTTCAGCTGTGACAAAGAAACAAACTTCCGTTGGATTCATTCAGGCGAGACAGAGGAACAGAAAGAGAAAACTTTACAGCAGCCGCCGTCAACTATACAGAACAGCGACAACTATGCAGAGCAACGACAACTTTACAGAGCAATGACAACTTTGCAGAACAACGACAGGTTGTGTTTTCATCTGGATAAACGTCCAATGTTCTTATAGACAGTCAACAGTGATTCGGCCACTTCTGTGCTCACATTCAGGGCGTAAACAGGAAGTGATGTCACTGACGAAACTCAAACTTCATCAACACAGCTCCACCCACAAACCGTCTGATTGACAGGAGGTGCAGAAACAGGTCAGATCTACTGCAGCTGGCACAGCTCAGCAGATCCTGAACAAACCCATAGTCCAGCATGTAAGGGCTGTGTGAGCGTGGTCTGGACTCTGGGAGGAGGTCATGGTTTCAGAGGCATGTGAAGGACAGAATACCTGCCTGTGATCCAGTGCAGTCCCTACTCTGGGAGGACCGAGGGCCTGACAGGGAGGTTCTGATACTGTATATACAGACTCATTACTGGGACTTCCCTAGCATGGGACTTGTCACTAAATCCAAACACACTCACTTCCTGTTCTACTGATGCTCTTGTATGTGACTGCTGCTGACATTTAGCCACTTCCTCCCAGTAACACCGTCCAGTCAAGTCTCTGTCTGCTCAGGACCTAGACCATCAGTGAATCTGTCTGGGTGGCGAGGATATGACCGTTTTATCCATGCGGGTCACCTTCCTGTTCCCCTCAGATAATAGCAGCCACTTGTTCACAGTGTCTACAGGATCCAGTGTGATCTGACATGAAGAACTGCTTAGGAACTCAGCTCTGTTTTATGGCTCTGCTGGTAGCGATAAAACATCCACTTCAGTCACTGTCTGAGAGACTTTGGTCCCATTCCTGACGGAGGATGTCCTGTAGTTTATCTCTGAGCTCTGACACAGCTGCTGTCCTTCCTCAAAAGTACCTCAGAGGACGGGCATTGATGGGGTGGGTCTGTAAGATCCACAGAGTCTGACAGTGAGGTAGCTCTGGCAAGACTGGCTGTAGTCCTCTGTGAGTGAGGCGCTCCAGCTCGGTGTCTCTCCTCCTCAGCTCTGTGATCTCCTGCTCAGCTTCTCCTGGGCTCTCTGTGACTCACTTCAGTTTCCTGCTAGGATCTGATCACTGCTTCACATCACAACTATACCAAGTTGAGTTGGAGCAGCTGGGTGAGCCCGATTTCGCTGTCCTCACTGCTTCATCAGCTGAAGCGACTGATGGCCTCCACCTCCTGCTGAAACACGTCCATCTTTCTCTCTGTCCCTGGATCTGCTGGACCTTCTGTCGACTCTGTCAAGCTCTCTCTGTCGTTGAGTCCTCTGCTTCAGCTGAGACTGTGTTGTAGCCTTTATATTGCATCCAAGAGCAGAGTAGATGCACTGCTGATCAGTCGACAGAAGATCTCCATCACTTTATTGTGGCAGGTCTTCTCCTGGGCTTCGCTGGGAGGGCTTCGACCAGCTTGTGTTTTGAAAAGTCAGGGATTCATAGTGAGGCTGGAGGTGGAGCTACTTGATAGAGAGCCATACACTGCAGACAGGACTTGGTGGCTTTAGCTTCCTCCCGGTGCAGAAATCACAGGCCATCTCAGGTCCTGCAGAGCAGTGATGATGAGAAGAGTCTTCAGTCAGTCGCCTCCAGCTCCTCCACTAAATCACTAACACATGGTGTTTCACAGGACAGGCCTTGAATGCAGCTCTTTCTGCACTGAGACAGCTGTGGATTCTCCTGTGATCCTCTCATCCCAGTGTTTTTAATACAGTCCATGCAGTAGCTGTGTCACAGGAATAATCTTGGATCCTAGTAGATCCTGACAGATCGAACAGCTAAACCTCTCGGGGTCCAGCTAGACTCCTGCTTGAGACTTTTCTCTCCTCAGAGGCTGTGAGCGTCTTAAGGTTCAGGGTCACCTCCTGATCTTCCAGCCACTCCTGATGAGGGCCAGCCGCTGAGCTTCAGACCTCGTTACAAGGACCTGGATCTGTTCAATGAGGACAAAGAGCAGGAGATAAAGGCGTGACAGTCAGTGTTTGCTACTGGTTATGCGTCTTGTTTGCAGCAAAGCATTTCAGGCTGTAAAAGTGAATCACAGAGACAAATATCTACCTATGGGCAAAACCTCCTGGATAACTTTTTACAGCCAGTAGACAGAACAGAACTGTAGCTTTTCTCAAATAATGAATTAGTAATTTAAAAGATCTTTCCAGTCTTTATATATCTGCAGTGAATATCAGCACTTGCTAAAATGTTTAAGAGGTTAAAATAATCCTTCTCATGAAAATATACAGTCAAAATATCTTTAAAATATTTGGTATTTAGTCGGATGGCGTTCAGTTTATCATACGCCAAGTATCATCAAGATGTGATACAACTACATCAATACTATCAATGCAAGAAAGTCAAACTAGTGGAAATATGAATTTTGAAAGCGTAAAAAGATTCTTTTGTTCAGGTGAAAACTGTTAAACATCTTGGAAATGATCCTTATGGAACCTAAAGTTCTGAGAGTTCTGGATGAGTTGAGTATAAAAAAGATCCAATGCTTGTAAAGTGTTAGGAAAGGCACAGGACACAGGATTATCTGTGAATAGAGATGATAAGAAGCAGCACTTACCATGGCTGCAGCCTCAAACTAACTAGGCCTGTCCTGTGAGCCTGATGAGCTGATGGGTTTTCAGTTTAACTTCATTCCAGGAAGGCAGGCGTCTTCAGAGGTTAACCCTTTCAAATGATCTGAAGTGAATATAAATATGATTCAGAGAAATGGAAAAAAATATTAAATGAAAGTTTTCATTCTCTCAGCCTTTGGTTAACAAACAGGCTGTTAAAGGTTTCATTCAGAAGATAAACACACACACACATGTTCACTTCAGATGGAATTTAGAAAAGGTTAAACACTGAATGCTGAAGACGCTTTCGTCTTCCTGGAATAGAAGTTAATCCTGAAAACTCCATCAGCTGCTCTTAAACACAGTCTACCTCTGTTCACATGTTCCACATATTTCCTGCCGTTTCGTCCACAGATCTGCCTGGAAAACAAACTGCCTCGCCATGGGACATGAGGGAGAGAGGGTGTCTGAAGTCTACCACCTCCCATCCCTGTAACCATCAGCGTCTGACGTCCGACTGATGCACAGCTCCTGACTGTGAGCCACAGATTTGTGGACAGCTGTAATGTCTGAACACAAAGACTGGTGTTAGGTCACTGTCAGAAGAGAAACAGATGGACACACAAGATGTTGTTGTTGAGTGTGTGCTGGCTGTAATTCACTATTTGTAAGTGAAATGTAAGAATGAATAAAGAGACCGTCTCCTGTATTCCCAGCATCCACAGTGAGTAGTGAACTGGGGATGAAGCAGGGGTCAAGTAAAAGCTGAGTGGTTGGTTACTTGCAGTGAAAACTGGGGAGTGTGGGTGTATTACAGTAAAACTTGGCCGGTACCAGAGACAACCACAGTGAAATCACTGTCCTAATGACAGTAATCAGCCAGGAGGTTTGGTGTATGTTGGTTAATCTTCTTCATCTGTAATCTCTGTGTAAGATGTTGTCAAGTTCTTCAAATCAGAAACGTACTGGGTTTCTGAAACCATCTCTGATGTAGAAGCCAAAGGAAACTCAGAGGCAGCAGATATTAAAGTCATGAAGACAACTTTGTGAAACTGGCAGTTGTGTTTCTTGCTGAGGGGATGATGAATCATTAACAGTTTAATAATAACTTCATCTTTTAATGTGTCAGACTTTTGATTTCCAGTTTCTCTTTGAGAGTCATCAACTCTGAAATCTGTGTGTTAATCTGATCTGAGCGGTCTGTGACTGGCACAGACTGCAGACTGAGGAATACAGTTCTGTGTTCTGGCCTGTGGGGGGCATCGAGCCACCAGGACCGGAGAGAACCAAGAAGAAGAATGTTTCCGAGTGCGGCCCGTGGCTCCGGCAGTGTTTCCATCGGAACTGGAAACCCAGGTTTTTGTGTTAAATCTTCATCTGGACGTTAAATCCTCCTCACCGTCACCGCGCGAGCCTCTCTGCTCTCAGGTAAACCCGGATGTCTTTACTTCACCTGTCGGCGCAGTTTCTGTTCTGACAGGAGGGGAGCAGGCGTTAGTTAGCATGCTGCTAATGTTAGCATGTGAAGCCAGAGCGGGTGAAAGTAGTTTGAAGTTTCTGTTTCACACAACGATAAAAACAACAACAGTTAATGAACCCGATGTGTTTTATTGATGTAAAATAAGCGACAGGGCAGCGTCATCAATAATCAAGTCAGTAATCATGGAAGAGTCTGAGCGGGTTTCACGTGGAGAGAAACAGGCAATGTGACTGTTTGTGTCTGATGGTCAATGATCAGAGTCGTATTAATTATTGATCAGAGGCTCAGTGTCAGACCTGGTCAGCTCGGTCCCTGTGGACCGGACCTGGGTTCAGGGTTCAGGAGGAAGGTCTGGGCCGGTGTTCTGCTCTGAGCTCAGTCTAGCAGCTCTGCACAGGTTGGAGTCCTGGACTCCAGGTTCAGGTAGATGTACTCTGATGTTTCAACACTGTTCCGCAGGATACTGATGGTGATCTGTCCAGACCCGGATCATGACGGAGCTCTCCAACAACGTAGACCTGTTCTTGCCCTCAGCTTCCTCAGTCAGTTTCTCACTGAGTCCAGCTGCTCTGCTGACAAACAGCAGTAATTTGAACTCTGTTAGCTCCTGTCAGCTTCTGTTAGCTCCTGTCAGCTTCTGTTAGCTCCTGTTAACTCCTGTTAGCTTCTGTTAGCTCCTGTTAACTCCTGTTAGCCGCTATCAGCCTCCTGTTAACTCCTGTTAGCTCGTGTTAGCTCCTGTGAACTCCTGTTAGCTTCTGTTAGCTCCTGTGAACTCCTGTTAGCCGCTATCAGCTCCTGTTAACTCGTGTTAGCTCCTGTTAGCTCCTATCAGCTCCTGTTAACTCGTGTGAGCTCCTGTTAACTTCTGTTAGCTCCTGTTAACTCCTGTTAGCGTCTGTTAGCTCCTGTTAACTCCTGTTAGTCGCTATCAGCTCCTGTTAACTCCTGTTAGATCCTATCAGCTCCTGTTAACTCCTGTTAGCTTCTGTTAGCTCTTGTTAGCCGCTATCAGCGCCTGTTAGCTCCTGTTAGCTCCTATCAGCTCCTGTTAGCTTCTGTTAGCTCCTGTTAACTCCTGTTAGCTTCTGTTAGCTCCTGTGCTCCTGTTAGCTCTGTTAACTTCTATTAGCTCTGTTAGCTCCTGTTAGCTTCTGTTAGCTTCTGTTAGCTCCTGTTAACTCTGTTAGCTTCTGTTAGTTCTTTCTGTTAACCCTGTTAGCTCCTAACAGCTCCTGTTAGCTTCTGCCATTAGCTCCCTGTTAACCCTGTTATGTTAGCTTGTTAGCTCCTACACTCCTATCAGTCTTGTTAGCTTCTGTTAGCCCTGTTAACTCCTGTTAGCTTCTGTTAGCCTTCCCAACTCCTGTTAGCTCCTGTTAGCTTCTGTTAGCTCCTGTTAACTCCTGTTAGCTTCCTTGTTTGGGGTCTACTGACCTTTCTCTGAATCATCAATAGGTGAACAGCTGACGCTGTCAGACACAGGTAGTTAGGGAGTGAACCTGTCTGGTTCTTCAGGCCGTAGTCCAGCCTCAGTGTGTGAGACAGCACGACTCTCAGCAGCAACAGAGAAGCTCCGCCTCTTACCTGAGGCTCTGTTCAGAGGTGGGGCTTTACGTCACACTGTGGGATGATGGTGACCAAGCTGTGTCAGAGTAACATGTGATGTCTGATCAGGAAGCAGAATGATGACCTGTCCTCTGCTGCTGTTCCTGTGTTAAGGATGTCCACCGCCTCCTGAGCCTCCGGGAGAAGGAGAGCCGCCTGTGTCTTCCCTGCTGGAGAGCTGGAGGGGAGGAGGAGGAGGGAGGAGGAGGTGAGGAGGAGAGAGGTGGGCTGCCAGTGGGAGAGTCCAGAGGGAGGAGAGGAGGGAGGTGGGCTGTCAGAGCGACTCAGCAGAGAGGAGAGACGCCTGTCATTCAGGTGACTCTGCTGACTCCAGCAGCTCAGCTGGAGACACCTTCAGGGTGAGTCACGCCAGGTAAAACATGGAGTCACCTGAACTGAGAGCAGCTGCTGAAGCTTCTGTTGTTAAACCTATCAACTGATCACTGCACAATTCATCCGCTTGTCTCTGAACACAAACATGTTTTCATGCTCCTCATTTAGGACTGCAGCATTCTGGGAATTTTCAAGGTTGGAAACTTTCCATGTTAAACATCACAGTGAGTTAAATCATGTAGATAGATCACATAAAAACCTGTAGTAGACTGAATGTAACTGAGCTGAATTTCTTCCTGTTCTGCTCATTCACACATCATTCATAAAATGGTCTGATTGAGCAGCTGGAGGAGTGAGAGCTCATCTCTTCATTTCAGTAAGTTCAGCTCACTGATCCTGAACCAGCCTGTAAACATAAAGTTCCAGTCGCTCAGCTGACTGTTCAGCTGACTGTCTGTGTGTTCTGCTCGTCTGCTTCAGGTTTAGATTGATGTTTGGATCTGATACAGTTTGTATTCATTACTACTTCAATTTACTGTTATTCTCACGGAAAGTTTGCAAACAATGGAACGCTCAGGGTAGGGATTGTCGGCCACGATATTCGTGCATTTTGACGCGATATTGACATCGGGTCGCTTTTTTAATCCGACGGCCTATAAGAGATCAACAATAAAACGCGTTATTTTAAGCGCCGATGCAGCCGCATTCCTCTCTGTCTGCAGTCACCATTTGTCTCTCTCAGCATTGTCTCGCCTTGGCACCATTCCGACGGGTTACACACTGAACAATCCTGCTGTGGTGTGCTCAACTGGGACTACTAATGGATTTGAGACTACATTTCTGTGCAATTTTATTTAACTTTGTTTTATTTACTTTATAAAAACTTCAGGAAGCTATTTATTTATTTATTTAAAATTTCAGTTAACTTTATAAGACATGCTGCTGGTTTTCGAGAGCTTCCCTCGCACTTGTTAGGAATTTTAAAACAAAGATGTCGATTGTCTAAGATAAAAAAAAACCTTAACATGTTGCAACTGAAAGCTGTTTAATAAACATATGCTTAAAGGCATTTGAACAAAGTTAAGGTTGAGTTTGTATTATTCAAAAATTTTGATGCCAATATTTTCATTTTTACTGCAACAGTATCGTCTAACATCGGTTATCGGCCCTTGATCACTAATAATCGGTATCGGCCCTGAAAAACACATATTGGTCTATCATCAGTTCAGGGTTTCGGAATGCCCCAGGACTGACCTCAGTCTGACCTTGTAGTGAGCAGAACTACAGGACCTGACTGAACAGGAGCTGAGAGTCTGACAGTTTCTCCTCACAGACCCCTGGAGGACAGATCTGGAGAAAACAGAGACATGACAGAAGACCCAGAGATTATCAGGAGGATTCATATCATCTGTTATTGATCAGATGATTAATGGATTATTGAAACAGTCTCAGGCTTGGAGTCTGGTTCAGGTCTGAGCCTCAGTGTCCTGAGTGCAGTGTTTCTGACACCAGGAGGCAGCAGACAACCTCAGATCTGAGTTCAGTTCAGAGGAGCCACACGTTCAGATCCTCTTCATGAACTGATGTGGATCAGTGCTGACTCCTGTCAGGCAGCACTCAGGGCTTCAGTAACTCTTCTCCGTCCTCTCAGGCCTGCCCCAGATGCTGCTGCAGCAAGCTCACTGCCAGACCTGATGGGATCGGACGGGGCAAGCCCACTGCAGCACTGCACCACCAACCGCACCAGAACCAGAACCGTCAAACCCGCAGTCAGACTCCCCTCAAACCCATCCAGTCCAGATCCAGGACCCAGAAGAGACTGCCCTCAGATCAAACTTAATCCTACTCACCCGCTGGCCAATGCCAGACATCACCTGACACTGACGGACAGGAGGAGGAGGAGGAAGAAGAGGTGGAGGAGGACACAGGTGATCCCAGTTGACCTATCTGAAGGTGAAGATCTGACTTTATTCAGTTTCAGATCCAGGTTTCATCCAGTTCCAATCATCAGGTTTTCTTATTGTAATAAATTATTTATTGAATCCACCGATCGATTGTTCTGATTATTTCAATGGAATTTTAATGACTAAGGAGCTTCAGTCATTTCTCCATGTTTCTTTGTTTCAGTAGAAAACAGATTTTTACTGAGCTCTGTCTTTGTCTCAGTCTGAATCTGACGCCTCACTTCGTGTCTTCCCTCAGGTGTTGCTGCCCCACCCGTCTCCCCTGCCTTTAGGGTTTTCCCCGGCTGGACTTGGACTCCCCAGCTGCACCTGTGGGCGTGGTAGCTGGAGCCCCGACAGCACTGCAGCGACACCATGAAAGTGATGAAGAACAAGCCCAGTCTGGCGCGATACACTTTCATCCACACGGGAAGAAGCCGTCACTCTGCCACCCAGCGACCTGCGCCCAACCGTGACAACCTGCAGCACCACCTGAACCGGGTTGCACCCCAACGGCGCCTGCCTCCGCGGCAAACTCAGCTGCAGGTCGCGTTCAAGACGCACGAGGTGATCCACCTGGGTGAACCTCACCGCGACTCTGCCCCAGCCTACATGAGGACCACTGAAGCACCACAAGAAGATCACAGGCTTAGGAGGGCGCCGAGCTCAGCTGCGAAAGCTCGCCTCTGCGTACTTCTGGCGGCAAAGAGTTTAAAAGCAGGTTTGTACCGCCATCCACTTCAGACTCTCATACGGCGAGCGCGTCGCATTTCTCCCTTCGTATATCTGCGCCGCAGCAGTTCGCCGGCAGTACCAGCTCAAACGCCAGTATTCTGTCCACTAACCGCCGGACAGCTTAGGAGGGACCCGCCGACGCTTCTTCTCCTGCGGTATCTGTGGAAGCGGCTCAAGTCCGCGCCTTGCCGCCACCCCGCATCCACACCGCGACAAGCCTCACCGCTGTGGCATCTGTTCGCGCAGCTTCAGCAAAGGCCACCTGCCTGAAGCAGCACCACTCTCCGCTGGCTCACCTGAAGGCCGTCAGCTAATGATGCGCCCGCACACCGCCCGGCCGCAGGAAGCAGCGCCCGCCAGCCAAGATGTTCCCGTGTCCCACCTGCAGCAAGGTGTTCAGATTTAAGTCTCTGCTGGCGAGTCACCGATGATCCACAGCGAGGCGCACCAGAGACGCCTGCGACTTCTGCAGCCGCAGCTTCAGGCTACGCCCAGCCACCTGAAGAGGGCACCGCGAGGTCGCCCACGCCCACCGAGCGCCGCCCGCCGCAGAGCTTCAGCCTGCCACATCTGCAAAGACAAGAAGCGCCGCAGCTCGCCAGACACCGCCATCATTCACACGGGGAGCGGCTGCTCGCTCACAAGCGACCTCTCACTGGCTCAATCAAGGCAACCTGCAGCAGCACAGGAAGCTACATGCATGGCGTAAAGTCACGGGCGGAGGAGGCCCCACCATCCTGTTCTCGCCACGCCGACGACGACGTGACGCCTGCGCCATCTACAAACAGGAAGACGGTGGTGGCCGACGCCACTGTTTAATGGAAGTTGAGTGTATGCATTTAGCGACGAGGTGGACGTTAACCAGCAGCTCGTCGCCACCTGACGGCGGCTCTGAACCGAGCAGGTCTCTGATTGCTTTTCCAATGTGGGACAGATCTGAGGAGGATCGAAAACATTTAGGTTAAGTGAAATGAGTCTGACACTTTATCAAACCTGTGAATGATCACCGATCGATCGATTGATTGATCCACGTTAAGTTTAAAGGAAAATTAAACGCCAATGATCAGAGATGTTTGCTTCTTCCAGCTTCATATCTTTAAACTGATTCACATCAGGAGGCTCCAGAGCTCACATGATCCTCCTCCCTCCTGCCTCCCTCCTCCTCCTCCCTCTCTTCACCTCCTCCCTCTCCTCACCTCCTTCTCCCTCTTCTCCTCCTCCCCTCTCCTCACCTCCTCCCTCTCTCTCTCACCTCCTCCTCTCTCTCTCTCTCTCTCTCTCTCCTCCTCTCCCTCACCTCCTTTCCTCCTCCTCCCTCCCTCTCCCTCACTTCCTCCCTCTCTCTTCACCTCCTCCTCTCTCTTCACCCTCCTCCCTCTCTCTCTCTCTCTCTCTCCTCCCTCTCCTCACACCCCTTCTCCTCTTCCTCCCTCCCTCCTCCCTCTCCCTCACCTCCTCCTCCTCTCTCTCTCTTCTTCACCTCCTCCCTCTCTCTCTCTCCCTCTCCTCACCTCCTTCCTCCTCTTCCTCCTCCTCCTCCCTCACCTCCTCTTCACCTCCTCTCTCTCTCTCCTCCCTCTCCTCACCTCCTTCCTCCTCTTCCTCCTCCTCCTCCCCCTCTCCTCACCTCCTCCTCTCTTCACCTCCTCCCTCTCTCTCTCCTCCTCTCCCTCACCCTCCTTCCCTCCTCTTCCTCCTCCTCCTCTCCCCTCACTCCTCCTCTCTCTCACCTCCTCCTCTCTCACCTCCCTCCCTCTCTCTCTCTCCTCCTCCTCACCTCCTCCCCTTCTTCCCTCCTCTCCTCTCTCCTCACCTCCTCCTCTCTTCACCTCCTCCTCTCTCCTCCTCTCCCCTCACCTCCTTCCTCCTCTTCCTCCCTCCTCCTCCCTCACCTCCTCTCTCTCTCTTCACCTCCTCCTCTCTCTCTCTCTCTCTCTCCTCTCTCCTCACCTCCTTTCCTCCCCTCTCTCCTCCTCCTCTCTCTCACCTCCTCCTCTCTTTCCACCTCCTCCTCTCTCTCTCTCTCCTCCTCTCTCCTCACCTCCTTTCCTCCTCTTCCTCCTCCTCCTCTCCTCCTCCTCTCTCTCTCTTCACCTCCTCCTCTCATGTTTTTCCCAGTGAACAAACGGAGGCAGCTGATTGGTTAAAGTGTAACAGGAAGTGTTTTTATTCATGACAGAAACAGAAACATCAGGTTTGTTTTTTACAGTGTCGACACACACACTGACATCACTACAGAGTGTGTGTGTGTGGGGGGTGGGTTGTCAGCTGACAGTTCGACTGATCAATCAATGAGGCGTTTCCATGGTGACAAATGAATTTTCTCATGGATCAGATTTAATTAGTTTTTCAGTTTAATGAGCTGATTGGTGGATTAGAGTTCACACAGTTTTTACATGAAAGGAGCTTTAATCTTTAAATGATCTGGACCAGAACCCAGAGACACACAGACCTGATCTGAAAGAAAAGCCAGTTGAACTTCAGCTGATCTGAGAGCAGTTTGTCTTCAGAGTTCACGGTGTGTTCAGGTGCTGTGGGAACACACGGCAGAGTCGACGAGGAGAGGACGATGATGTCATCACAAGTTAAATGACACGTTGTAACAAACTTCGTGTTCAATGCTACTGCTACTTCCTGGTTTGTGACCCACAGACTTTAAACCCTCCTCATGTGTGTTTGGAGCCTCTCTTTTCATCTCCTTTAAATTACCTCCCCACTGCAGCTGCTCTGAGATCAAACGCACCTCTGCAGTGACCCACCCCCGGGCAGGGACGCCCATTTCCTCAGCTGCTGCTGATCACTCCACTTCATTAACTGCAGCCGCTCAATTAAACACCAGTGGGGATTAGGAGAGGAGGGGTAAAGGAGGTAGGGGTGGGGGTGGGGATTAGGAGAAGGACATGTTGACAGGGATGGAAGGAGGAGTGAAGGAGAAAGAAAAAAAGATGAAGAGGAGTATGAGGGTGATGGAGGAAAGGAGGGGGGGGGAGAGGGTGAGGGTGAGGGAGGAGTACCTGCACAGTAGAAGTATCAGGTATTTGTCAGTACAGATGCAGCACAAATAAAATAACAACCACATCTGCTCCTGAACGCATAACGTAACAACGATTTACAATGATGATGTACATGGCGATTGGCTGAGCCGTGAAGTGATGTCATCCTCTTGGTGACGACTGATGTCATCAGATGTCACTGTGACGTCAGACCCCATGCTGTCAGGTTTGGGTGTCCTGAGATCCACAGGTTTGATTGGTCGGGTGGTCATTTTAGCGGGCGCATTGCGGGAAGAGGTCAGTACATGTCTGCAGTACTTTCAGCGTTGTGCTTTTACTTTATTAATGTTTCCACTGACGCTCATTTTCTGCTCATTTCCTGAAACAGGTTCCACTGATGTTCACACACATATCCTGTTGATCAGTTATAAATTTCCAAGAAATTATGAGGAAAGTTTCCAGGAAACAAGCTGGAAAATATAACGTTTGTCGGAGCTGAGCGACGGAGTACACTGCAGCTTCAGTCGGGAAAGTCCAGACCAGCAGATTGTCTGCCACGGAACACCTGAACTGGATGCCAGGTGGCTCACACACACACACATCACACACTCTCACACACACACACACACACCCACACTCACACTCACACAGTCACTCACACACACACATTCGGCAGCTGCTGTAAATCAAGCCTCGTTAACGAGACGCCTTGAGTGTTTGGACCCGGCTATAATCACTGGAGTAAGCTCTGCACAGTGAAAAGCCTGCATCCTCTGCGGGTATGAGTTGTAGTGGTGCAGTTCATTACCTTCTACTGAGCATCTGGAAACAACATGTCCCAGAAGCCACCAGGATGAGCAGCAACAGGGGGATTGTGGGAATGATCACGTAGACCAGTAACATGCCTGCAGACAGACAGACAGACAGACAGAGAGTCAGTCAGACAGACAGACATGACAGAGAGGCAGTCAGACAGACAGACAGACAGAGAGACAGACAGACAGAGAGACAGACAGACAGAAGACAGACAGACAGAGAGGCAGTCAGACAGACAGACAGACAGAGAGACAGACAGACAGACAGACAGACAGTCAGACAGTCAGAGAGACAGTCAGACAGACAGACAGAGAGACAGACAGACAGACAGACAGTCAGAAAGACAGTCAGACAGACAGACAGACAGACAGACAGTCAGACAGTCAGAGAGACAGCGAAGCTGGGACAGACAGACAGAGAGACAGAGAGATGCTTTCAGACACAGAGAGAGACAGACAGACAGAAGACAGAGACAGACAGAGAGGCAGTCAGACAGATGCAGTGAGACAGACAGAGACAGACAGACAGACAGGGACAGAGATTGTGACAGTCAGACAGTCAGATAGTCAGACAGATGACAGACAGAGAGACAGTCAGACAGACAGACAGACAGTCAGAAAGACAGTCAGACAGAAGACAGACAGACAGAGAGACAGACAGTCAGACAGACAGAGAGACAGACAGAGAGACAGTCAGAGAGACAGACAGAGAGACAGTCAGACAGACAGTCAGGACAGACAGAGACAGACAGACAGTCAGGAGAGACAGTCAGACAGATGCATGCAGACAGACAGACAGACAGACAGGGCAGACAGACAGACAGACAGTAAGAGACTAGACTACTTGCCCTCGGCTCAGACCTGTGGGCGGTCAGGAGGTCAAGAGGTGATTGTACCTGAGGCCCGGCCAAAGGGGTAGGACCTCAGGGCCGACTCTCCATTGGTCGTTGTGTGTTTGACCACGCCCTCCAGCCGCCTCTGAGGACACACACACACACACACACACACAGCTGTCACACACACTCTGACCTTGACCTGACTTCCGTGGCGCGAAGAGAGGGTCAGAGAATACTCCTCACCTGTGTTCGCTTCTCCAGGTGTGTGACCCATCACACCATGATTCTCTGAGACAGAGAGAGAGAGTGAACCAATGAACAGACTGAATCCATCAGAGGCTGAAGCTGATCAATATTGACGCATCTGGTTTGTATTTACAGATGAAGTTGCTCTCATGCTGCAGCCGGTCGCCGCTCCACTGGTAGAGACAAGCCCTACCAGACCAGGAAGTGCAGTGGGCTGATGGCAATACGACGACGAGTTCCTCCCCAGGACGTTCGTCAGTCACCAGCGTCTCTCTGCATCATCACCATCACTACTATCATCATCATCATCTTCATCACCTCTTCATCAACATCATCATCTTCATCATCATCACTATCTTCATCATCATCATCATCACCTTCATCATCACCTTCATCATCACCATCATCATCATCATCATCATCACCCTTCACATCATCACCTTCATCATCACCTCATCAACATCATCATCTTCATCATCATCATCATCACTATCATCTTCATCATCACCTTCATCATCACCTTCATCAACATCATCATCTTCATCATCATCATCATCATCATCATCACCTTCATCATCACCTTCATCAACATCATCATCATCATCATCATCTTCATCATCACCAACATAATCATCATCACCTTCATCAACATCATCATCATCATCATCATCATCACCTTCATCATCATCATCATCTTCATCATCTTCTTCATCACCTTCATCATCATCATCATCATCATCATCATCACCATCTCATCATCATCATCATCTTCATCATCTCTTCATCACCCTTCATCATCATCATCATCATCATCACCTTCATCAACATCATCATCACTACCACCTTCATCATCATCATCATCTCTTCATCACCTCATCATCATCACTGTCATCACCATCACCTCATCATCATAATCATCATCATCACCTTCATCATCATCATCATCATCTTCTTCTAATACCTTCATCATCATCATCATCATCACCTTCATCATCATCATCATCATCACCTTCATCATCATCATCATCATCTTCATCATCATCACCTTCATCATCATCATCATCATCATCACCTCATCATCACCATCATCATCACCTTCATCATCATCATCATCACCATCACCATCACCCTTCATCATCATCATCATCACCTCCATCACCTTCCATCATCACCATCATCTTCATCATCATCATCATCATCATCATCATCATCATCATCATCATCTTCACTTCCCCATCATCATCACCTTCATCATCATCTCCATCATCTCCATCACCCCATCATCATCACCATCATCATCACCTTCCATCATCATCATCAAATCTCCATCAACACCACCACCAATCATCACCTTCATCAACATCATCATCACCTTCATCAACATCATCATCAATACCTTCATCATCACTTTCATCATCATCATCATCATCATCACCTTCATCAACATCATCATCATCATCATCACCTTCATCATCATCATCATCACCTTCATCAACATCATCATCATCATCACCTTCATCATCACCTTCATCATCATCATCATCAACATCATCATCACCTCATCATCATCACCTTCATCATCATCATCATCATCATCACCTTCATCAACATCATCATCTCTTCATCATCATCATCACCTTCATCAACATCATCATCATCATCACCTTCATCATCTTCATCATCATCATCATCTTCATCATCATCACCTCTTCATCATCATCATCATCATCATCACCTTCATCATCATCATCTTCATCATCATCATCACCTCCATCATCATCATCATCATCATCACCTTCATCATCTTTCATCATCATCACCTTCATCATCTTCATCATCATCATCACTTTCATCATCATCATCATCATCATTACCTTCATCATCTTCATCATCACCATCATCATCACCTTCATCATCATCATCATCATCATCTTCATCATCATCATCATCATCATCATCATCACCTCATCATCATCATCATCTTCATCATCATCATCATCATCACCTTCATCATCATCATCTCTACCATGTTCCTTCAACATCATCATCATCACCTCTCATCATCATCATCATCATCATCATCTTCATCATCACTCATCATCATCAATATCATCATCACCTTCATCATCATCATCATCTTCATCATCATCATCATCATCACCTTCTCATCATCATCATCATCATCATCATCACCATCTCATCATCATCATCACCTTCCATCATCATCATCATCATCATCAACATCATCACTACCTTCATCAACATCATCATCACCTTCATCATCGCCATCATCATCACCTTCATCAACATAATCATCATCATCACCTTCATCATCATCATCATCATCTTCTCTTCATCACCTTCATCATCATCATCATCATCACCTTCATCATCATCATCATCAACATCATCATCACCTTCACCATCATCATCATCATCATCATCTTCATCATCATCACCTTCATCATCATCATCTTCATCTGTTGTTGTTTGTGTTTGTTTTGTAATCTGATTAGTTGGTTAAATGCAATCTTTATCAGATGGTAAATGTAATCTGATTAGCGTGGAGTTATAAATGTAATCTGATCAGATGGGAAATGTAATCTGGATCAGATGGTAAATGTAATTCATCGATGGTAAATGTAATCTGATTAGCTGGGTAAATGTAATTCGATCAGATGGTAAATGTAATCTGATTAGTTGGTAAATGTGTTAATCTGATCAGATGGTAAATGTAATCTGATCAGACGGTAAATGTAATCTGATTAGCTGAGTTAAATGTAATCTGATCAGATGGGTAAATGTAATCTGATCAGATGGTAAATGTAATTCGATTAGCTGGTTAAAATGCAATCTGATTAGTTGGGTAAATGTAATCTGATTAGTTGGTTAAATGTAATCTGATTACGTTGGGTAAATGTAATTGGATCAGATGGTAATGTAATCTGATCAGATGGTAAATGTAATCTGTTGATTAGCTGAGTTAAATGTAACTGACTAGATGGGTAAATGTAATCTGATCGTGATGGTAACGTAATCGATTAGCTGGTTAAATGTAACTACTATTGTAAATGTAATCTTTTCGATCAGATGGTAAATGTAATTCGATCAGATGGTAAATGTAACTGATTAGTTGTTGTAGCCCGTAATCGACTGGCTGGTAATGTAAATTGATCAGATGGGCAAATGTAATCTGATTAGCTGGTTAACAATCTGATTAGCTGGGTAAATGTAATCTGATCAGATGGTAATGTAATCTGATCAGATGGTAAATGTAATCTGATTAGCTGGTTAAATGTAATCTGATCAGATGGGTAACGTAATCTGTGTTGATCAGAGGGTAAAATGTGTAATCTGATCGCTGGTTAAATGTAATCTGATTAGCTGCTGCAACTCTGTGTTGTGTTGGAGCTCAGTGCCACAGTTTTACTACAGACCCTCTCACCTGAAGGAGGCGGGCGCTCCGCTGTCCACTGGTAGAGCTGTGGACAGGAAGTGAAGGTGTTGCTGAGCTCAGGATGAGCCTGATCCACCCGGCCCCGCCCAGCCAGACCGATCCAGAAGTCCCTGTCGGCTCCTCCTCCTTCAGTGCCTCCTCCTGCTCCACCCCACTGCTCCTGGAACGTGCTCCTGCAGACAGAGAGGAGAGGGTGAGAGGGGAGGAGGAGGAGGTGAAGAAGACCAGATGCGTCTCACCCGCAGCAGGTTCTCGATGTCCGTCTGCTCGGGTCGGGCCTGATGCTGGGAGCAGCGACCCCTCCGTCCATCCTCTTCGCAGGCTCGACATGCCTCCTCGAACGCAACACGACTGACACGTCGTGGAAATACGTACCTTATAGCAGGGATGCCCTGGCCACCTGGAACACACTGTCTGACCTGAGAGGCAGAGAGTTTAATAGGTGAGCTCTCACCCTCACACCTGAACCAGGAAGCTGTGTGTGTGTGTGTGTGTGTGTGTGTGTGTGTGTGTGTGTGTCTGCAGTGACACACACTAAGTTAAAACAGCCTCACACACACCAGAGCTACTTTATGATTGGCTGAGTCTTCTGCACCATCATCATTTTACTGTTGAAGCCACTAAAGAGCTCCATATATATCTGTTCACTACCCCCCACCCCCCCCACCCCTGCCTCCTCCTCAGGTTCGCCTTCAGTTTGCTGGAAGCAGCCTGTACAAATTCAGTTTAAACAGGAAGAGCAGCTCTGATGTGGCGAGATTATGATCCTGTTGGATCTGATTTACTGTGACTCACTGGTCTGAGGCAGCTTCAAACAGCTGTCGACTCAATCACAGATCATTCAATCAGAGCCGAGGACGCCATTAGGCCTGCAGAGTTAGCAAGGGTGCAGTTAGCTGCCAGCCACAGCAGGGGTTGTTTGTTTGTTTGTTTGCTTGTTTGTTTACAAGGAACCGCACTCAGTTAGCTCAGAAGCTAATTTCATCTGTGGTCCTGAGCAGGTTAATGTCATAAACACTGAACACTGAGTAAACATGTCGCAGAGATAAAGCGATGACCCGATATTACCCATGATTCAGTGTTTTTCTTTAAGCCTGTGTGTAAGTTGAAGCAGCTAGCTGTGTTAGCGTAGCCACTGGAGGTCGGACTGTGTTTTTATTAAAGACCAATCTGTATGATTTAGGCAGTCGCCTGGAGGCGCCGTGAATAACCAATTCTTAACATGATAGCAATAGTAGTAAATCACACCTTGACAACTACAGCTGTTGCCAGGCAAATTTCGTCTCTGTCAGATGGGATGTTTCCGCGTTTAAAATAATCTGATCATTCAGATAAGTTCAACTTTTAATCGGCCAAGAGAAAGACGTAAGAAAAACCTGATCAAAAAGAAATAGTATGTTTCTTTTATTATTCTTTTATTATTCTAATGAGAGTTTATGGTTAAACTGAACAGGAATCACACAATAAAGTTATTTTGTAGAGTCTGGGTTCAATGAACTGATTTTAAAGTTTAGTTTAAATTCCAAGATAAGATAAATGTACTTCCTCTTTATGCTTGCAGCAGCAGAGTATTAAGCAACAACAACAACAACAACAACATGAGAAATAAACGCATAAATATAAAACAGGAAAATAATTCATTTGTAATTGCGGCAGGATTGCAGATGAGCATAGCTGCTGGATCGCAGCATCGTAGTATATTACTCATTCACAGTAACAAAAGTCTCAATGATGAATAAAAATGCAACTGAATTCAGTAAAAGAGACTTTTAACCCTGAATAAAATCCACATCGGCTCCACTGTTAAATTTCCGTTAACAAAGAATGTATTCATTTTCTTAACTCACCACTCAGCACCAAGGCCCTCCACCATCATCGCTTATGACGACTCCAGAGGATAAGTAAGTATCAGCATCTGTGCAGTTAAATGCCATTGCTCGAGTTGTTGTGCAACACAAAATAAATGAATAGAAAAATAAATTTGTTTCTGTATAGATCTGTAGTTTAACTGCAGAGATTTGATTATAAAATTTCAAAATAAAAGCCCAGCTCCTGCTGGTATTTCCATGTTTCCTGCTGCTCGACACAGAGAAAGTGTGTTTTCTGCTCACACTGCTCCCTCTCTCCTCCCCTCCTCCCCCCTCCCTTCTCTCTCCTCTCTCTCCCATCGAACATCGTCCCCTACAGAGCCCTCAGATGTGTAACCTCATTAAGCCTCAGCTGCCACACACTTCACTTTAATTCACTCAGGATGTGGTGTGTGTGTGTGTTGGACAGGGGGTGTTGGTTCCTGGGCAGAGCAGCTGGTTAATTCCCCCCGGTATCTGCTGCAGTTATGAGCAACACGCCCTCATTGATCCACCTCTCTGTTTGGATCATGTTCTTCTGTTTATTCTCTCGTGTTAAAGACTTGTGAATAAAGAACTAGTTGAGCTTGAGTTGCTAGAAGCTAACAGTTTCCCCTGCTTCCAGTCTTTGAGCTAAGTTAGGCTAACAGTTTCCTGCTTCCAGTCTTTGAGCCAAGCTACTGTCTCTGAGGAAACGAGGTCAAGGTTTTCATTGCTCTTCAGCCAGAGGAACCCCATCCGTCAGAAACAGCTCATCACCATCACCTCATCATCATCATCATCATCATCATCACCATCACCATCACCTTCATCATCATCACCATCACCATCACCTTCATATCACCACTACCTTCATCATCATCATCATCACCACCTCTCATCCTCCCTCCTCCTCAGTGTGGTTGCTGTGCAGATGAAACTCCAAGGCTCTGTGTGTCTGATTGAATCATTAACTGTTTCAGCCTGATGTCCGCCTGTCCGCCCACATGTGATCGCCCCAGCCGTGCTCTGTCACCCTCTCATATTCATGTGATTGTTTACCTGAGGATCGATCGCTCATTGATGGTTGAGCCTGTGACAGACGCTGATGGAAATCGCTTTCGGCCTGAGGGAATGCGTGAGAAAGTTTTATTATTCCTCTGATGGAGGAAATTCCGGAATCAATGGGAGCCTGAGCTATCTCGATTGACCCTGATCTATGTCCCTGAACGCAGCATCGAAAACATTAAAGCACGCGAGTCTGAAGCTTTTACCTTCTCACCCTGTCTGAGTCACGACAGCGTACAGTGGTGACAAACAGTGCCCGTGGACCAGATGTGGTCACTCCATTAAAATCTGAAACCCAGAGACTTCAGCCCAGATCAGTCTTTCTCATCACACTTCATCTCTTTCCTTGTGTGTTTCTGTGTCTTTCATGTTGTTGCTGTTCAGCTTCACGGCGTGTGTGTTTTTGTGTTTTACAGGTGATCCTGAAACTCCTCACCTCAGGACCTGAACATCAGAGTAAAGGCAAGACAGTTCGTAAATGTTACACCTGTTTTCTGCGTGTGTCAGCTGATCATGACAGAGTGATCACACCTGTGGTTCAGTCTGTGTTAAACGGTGAAATGCTGCTCTGCTCTATCAGAGGTCTGAACTGGAGTCGCCTCCTCTGGAGCTCCTAAGTTGTTTCAGCTGAGGACAGGAGGAACCCGCAACCTCATCAGAGTTCACCTGAACGATACCTCAGCTGTTAACGCCAGATTTGAACAACACAAACATTTAAAAACATTAAACCATGAACTCGTGGAGTTTGTAGACCAGCAGTCGTTTCTGACAAACATGACAGCACATCCAACTAACTTCAGAAATTCAGACTCCTGAGAGCACCTGGAAGGTACCATGAGTCTGTAAACGTCCAGGGACGATGTGTGTGTGTGTGTGTGTGTGAGGGTGGAGCTGCAGTGTAACGTGATGCTCAGCAGAGTGTGTGTAGCTCAGTGTTAAAGTGTTTCAGCCTGATCGTTTATATATTGACAATACACTTAGACTCTGATGGTGTTCACCTCCATCTGTTACCTGATCCTGAACCATCAGAGCCAAGGTGTGAGTGTGTGTGTGTGTGTGTGTGTGTGTGTGTGTGGAGTGTGTGTGTGTGTGTGTGTGTGTGTGTGTGTGTGTGTGTGTGTGTGTGTGTGTGTGTGTGTGTGTGTGTGTGTGTGTGTGTGTGTAGTGTGTGTGTGTGTTCTGACCAGTGTTTGAACCTAAAACTTGGACTCGTCTTTAAAACGTCAGACAGGAAGTTTGGAGTTCAGCTCACAGTCAAACACACACTTCCACTGTTTGTATAAACAACTGTTCTGCATAATGAAGTCGTAACACACACACACACACACACACACACAGATAATGACCTGTTAGCTCTCTCCGTCCATTCCCAGTATTGATCGCTGTATTGATCGGCTGCAGGCGGCTGATCGTCTCCGTCCAGAAACACACTCCACTTACTGCTGATTACCTCACACACACACATGGGGGGGGGGGCTGTGACAGTTGAACATCAGGTGGATGTGTGTGTAGAGACGCTGACCTGCTCTGTATCAGAGTAATCGATTACTCATCAGACACGTAACTGCTGTGTTTTCCTTCAGACTCAGGTCATGTGATTACACACTGATACATGAACTGATCACATGACTTCCTCTTCACTCAGGTGTGCAGAGTAAAGAGAGAGAGGAGGGAGAGCAGGTGATGTGGAGGTGAGGGTGAGGGAGGGGTGGAGGTGTTGTAGGTGTTGAACTCCATGTTTTTATTCAAACCAACTTTATTTCTAACATGAGGACAGAGACAAACTGCTGCAGGTCAGTAAAGTTTCAGTGACAGGAAACAGTCACTGACAAACAGGAAGTAAAATCATGACTCAATAAAAAGAAGGAAGTGAGCGACTGAGTTTCCTGTTGCACAGAGATCCAACATCAAACAAGAGCTCCGCTGTTTCTGCTGCTGCTGCTGCAAGGCATCATGGGATGTCATTCTCTCCTGTGGTGAAGGAAGCTCCAGTGTCTCCTCTGCTGAAGGAGACAAGAGAGGAAGCAGTGAAGGAGATGTGGATCAGGTCTGACCTCAGGCTCCTCCTCCGGACCACGAGGCGTCCCAGTCCAGATCCTGTCAGATCCAGGAGCGTCCATCTTCAACAACCTCAACACTCAGCTCTTCTCCAGGACCCTGGAATCCTTTCAATGACTCCTGGAACTTTTTCAAGCACCACCGAGTCGATCAGCTGCAGATCAATAAAGTTTCTCTGGATGAGGCAGATCGACCAATCAGACGGCAGCTGCTCAGACTGTGTGATGTCACATTAACCCTGCCTGTATGTGTGTGTGTGTGTGTGTGTGATTATTTTCAGCTCTAACCTGTCAGAAAGTTTGATTGATTATTGATTAACATAAAGTGACCACAGTGACTGTAGTGTGTGTTCAATAAATTGAACTGGCCCCTAAACACTGAGGTTAATTAGTGTGTGTGTGTGTGTGTGTGAGAGCTCAGAAATAATCTGCTTTCTGTTCTCGTCAATACTCTGCCCCCCTCTCCCTCCCTCCCTCTCACCCCCCCTCATCAGGACCCTGGAACCGTTTCAAGCATGTATACAGGACCTTGAGGACGACTGTCTTCCTCAAGGTCCCTGGAAGGCAGTAGAAGACAGTAACCTGGAACATCCTTGAAGACCTGGAATCTGCTCAGGAACTCTTAAACAGACTCCTGGAATTTCCTCCAGGACAAAATCAAGGACTCTGGAAATCTCCTGAGTGGCGATGCTGACCCCTGCTGGACGTCAGGTGGAATCACATGAGGAACAGGTCTGGATCAGAACCTGCTGGTCCCTGATCACAGTGTTAGAGTCAGTAATGTTTTCAGACGTCAGTGTGTGAAATGAAGATTTATTGATGATCAAATGACACAAACTTTAAAACGTTCAGCTGCTGAATCTGTCAGGTCCAGACCACCTGGACCCACCTGGACCCACACAAGGCCTTACAAATACTTTGATATGTTCCACATCAACATGTTTTCAGTGTTTGATTCAAACAGTGGAAGAATCCTGAGTGTCAGACTGTGGACCCACAGCTCCAGGACTTTCCAGGTCATTGCAGGACTTTCCAGGTCTTCCAGGTTAGTTTCAGCTGCAGGAAGTTTCATTTATTTTCAGTTCCTGTTTTAAAATGAGAATCTTTAAAAAAAACATGATTGAAGTCCTGAGCAGAAAAACTCAACACACAGTAAAACCTGATTGTCTTTAAAACTCAACTGAGCTCCTCCTGCTCCTCCTCCTGCTCCTCCTGCTCCTCCTGCTCCTCCTCCTGCTCCTCCTGCTCCTCCTGCTCCTCCTCCTGCTCCTCCTGCTCCTCCTCAGCCTTCCAGCTGCCACTGCTGTGCCTGCGAGGCGTCACATATCGCCATGGAGACGTAACCCTTGGGCCCGATTGGCTGAGCGACAGAGAGACACTGACCCACAGAGACCTGGTAGAGCCGGTTAGACTTCTACAGCAGAGAGAGGGGGGGGTCAGGGGTCAGGTGTGTGTGTGTGTGTGTGTGTGTGTGTGTGTGTCGGCGTCTCACCCCCAGGCTCCACTGCTGCGACCCCCCCGAGCCGTGACACTTCATGAGTCTGGGGGGGTCGAAGGTCCTGACCTCGGACACGTCCAGACACAGCAGACCTGCCAAGACCAGCTGACCCTCCTCGTCGTAGGCCCAGTCCTGAACAGGTCACATGATGTCAGGGTTAAAGGTCAGAGGTCACGGCGGAGGAGAACACACTGATGTGTGTGGTCATGTGGTCGGCTCACCTGTTCGGGGTCACGGGGGTCACACGGTCGCAGGACGACGGCCCCGCCCTTCTGACTGGCTCGTCCCTGGGCCACGAGACATCGCCCGGTCGCTAGGTTACGGAGCTGGAAGACGGCGGACATGTTTAATTCAGCGTGTCACGTCATCAGTAAACAAACTCATTACGTTAGGATGGCTGCGGGGCGTTCAGGTACCTGTCCTCTCTGCAGGACTTTGGGGCGTCTCAGACCCTTGTTGATGAACAGCGGCGGCTGCTGCTTGTTGCCGTTGGCGACGGTCTGCATCTCAGGGTAGACCGTGTCCAGGTACCAGCGAAACGAGCGACACTGCAGCCGCTTCCTTAACGCCACACGCTCGCTGATGTCGCCGTAACCGCGCTCGCGCAGCTCCGGACGCAGAGACAGATACTGCTCCTGATTGGACCACACAGACACAGGGAGTGAGGTCAGAGGACGCTCTGGCTGCCGACCGAATCGCCGCCGCCGTGCGTGAGTTTTACCTTGTACTCGTCCATCCACACGTGAGCCAGCCGCAGGGAGTTGTGGGCCATGGTGTCCTGCCCCCCAGGTGAGCCGTAGGGCCGCCTCTTCCTGAAGATGTGTCCGACTCTGGAGCAGGGGATGATGAGCAGCTGACCGCCGCACATCCAGATCTGAGGACGCACAGAGGCAGAGGTCAGTGAACGCAACACTCACCTGCAGCTTCTCATACCTCACCTACTTCCTGTCCAACAACACAGCTGTCCAGGCTTTATGCTAAGCTAGGCTAACCTCACACGCTCACAGAGTGAACGACACCTTCACTGACAGTCAGTAAAACAGAGTTCTCACCCTGAAGGAGATTTCCAGGTTTTCCCCGCCCCAGATGTCCATGCCGGCGTCGTACTGTCCGAGCTCGTTAAAGTACTTCCTGTTCATAGCAAACAGACCGCCTGCCATGGTGGGAGACCTGGGGGGGAGGGGTGGGGTATTAGAGGGGAGCTTGTTACCTGATCGGTCAGCTGGTCACCTGATCGTCAGCTTGTTACCTGATTGGTCCGGTGGCTCCCTCGGGCCCGTTGAGCTCAGAGGGGGGGACGGGGTCCCACTTGAAGTGCAGCCCCCAGTTGAAGCCGCCCCTGACGATGGGGGAGGGCGAGTAGGCGAGCGTGTCGGCTGAGATGATGTCGATGACGGGGCAGACGACGGTGTGGCGGTTCTTCTGGATGGGAGCCAGCAGAGGCTGCAGCCATGCCTGGTTCACCTCACAGTGACTGTCCAGGAAGACCAGCACCTCACCTGGACACACAGACAGGTGAGGGGCGAGTTTACGGAACAAGGATAAACAGAGTGAGAATGTAGGACGTACCAGTGGCATGTGAGGCTCCTATCATGCGTCCTCTGATGAGTCCTTCCCTCCTCTGGTTCCTCACCAGTTTGACTTTCCCCTCGTCTCTGACGTAGCGATCCAGGTCATCCTTCAGCTCATCTGAACCAACACACAGAGGACGTCAATCAACATAAAGACGTTAAAGGCCACATCAGTGTTCCTGTGTTTTCCAGGTGCGTTACCGAGCTCGCTGTGGTCGTCCACCAGGATGATCTCGTGCAGCAGGTAGGCCGGCGTTCGGTCCAGCACGCTGTGGACGGTCCTCAGCAGGGCGGAGAACGCCTCATTGAAGAAACAGATCACTACGCTGGCAGAAGGTAGAGCCAGAGGATACACCTTATCCCGACACCTGCAGAGACAGAGACGTCAGTGGATACAGAGATTTGAGGAGCACTGTGATCCAGTCAGGACCAGATCATCTGAGAGGAGCCTCATGATGAGGGAGTCCTGTCACACCTGCACCTGGTTTAGAGCTCAGGAGGTCATGTGACCTGTTCTCACTGTAAAAACAAATTAAAGGTCATCTTTAGAAGCCCAGCTGGAGGCTTCACACTGTCTCAGACTGGACTGTGACTGGCTGCAAACTAATGTGATGTCATAAACCCTGCAGGTGTGTCCAGGTGAGACTGAAGGTGAGTTGCAGGGTCTGGTCCAGGTCTGGTTCTTACTGGGAGTCTCTGGTGTCGGGCAGCTCTCTGTGGTATCCCAGTCTGGTGGAGATGAGGACGTTGAAGGCGTGGCGATGGTAACCGGTGTCCCGGACCTCCTGATCTGCTTCGTTAAAGATCATCCCTGCAGACAGACACAGAGTCAGAGAGGCAGGAAAACCAGAGCAGACCCTCACAGTAAAGACAACCTTTGTTTTTATTAAGTGATTCAAACAGCTTGAAATTCTCTTTCTAATCCTCAGATTAATTAATTCATTGATTATCGATGCAGCTCCACAGTATTTCCACGTTCCCAGCAGCACCTGAACACACCACAGCCTCTCACCCATCTCTGGCGACAGCTCCACTCCCCGATTGGCCGGCAGAGGCCGATGCCCCGCCCCCCGGTTGGCCAGGCCCCCGGTGATTGGCTGGCTGTGGTGCTGCAGGGGGGTCCTGCCACGGCCGGGCTCCGCCCCCAGAGAGAAGTAGAGGAAGAGGAGGACGGACCAGGTGGCTGAGGTGACGAGGCAGCCATAACAGAAGTACCGCAGCGTGACACTGGCCATGGTGGCCGAGCGAGCATCGCCTTACATTACGCTGAGAGAGAGAGTGGGAGAGAGAGAGGATGGTGACTGTTTCCTCTGTGACACGTGATCAATATCTGCACCGATCCAGATCAATATAACAGATCAATATCAGTCCATTACAACCTGATCCTGTCTCTACTCTTCTCTACTGTTTCTCCACTCTTCTCTATTGTGTTTCTCTTCTCTGCTGTTGGTGCTGGTGAAAGCTGAGCTGTAGTTACTGACTGATTTGGTGTATGAAGCTTCAGATGCTTCAGTCTGTTGCTGGACGTGTTTCTTCACTGACAGCTGAACTTTGTTCCTGTGGGTTCGTCAGTGTTGTACGAAGATATAAAGACGCTCTGCTGACGGAGACAGAGTGAGCGCTCTGACAGAAACACTGTCCCTGCTGCTTCAGATGTGATCAGGTAGGATTCCCTGAGGGGTCAGAGGTCACTCTCTCTCTGACAGTCAGCATGAACAGGAGGTGACTGTGGTCACATGATTGCTGAATGGAGGAGCAGGTACAGGTGTGCTGATTGGGCAGCTGACCCAGGTGAGTTCATTCACTTCAGGTGAGCTGGTTCCCTCTGTCCTGAGTGAGTAGTTTATTCCATTTTATTAGATATTATAAAACGTAATCATGTGACCTCTGTCGTACTTTATGACCTGTTTAAAATGGGGGTGTTGACTCTGTGATTTGTGTGTGTAGTTTCCTCCAGTAGCAGAGGTATAATCTGTTATCTGGACCTGAGCGACTGTGGGAAAAAGAATAAATGTTTTAAGACAGAACCTGAGGACGGCTGCTGCCCCTGTCAGAGTCAGGTGACCTGCTGTAAACTGGTTAATTATTCTTCTCCATTTAAACACTGACAAACTGCAGCAGTCACTCATTTACTTTAAAGAGATGACCTGCTGCTGTGGTGCATCACGCGCAAAACCCCATTAGAAAATCTGTCATTTTAAGGTTGCTTTCAGTAACAATAAGCTCCACACTGAGTGTCAATAAACAAAGAAGGAGAATCAGATTCAGTGGGATCTCCTCTTTAGATCCGCAGCTGTTTTCTGTCTATTCTACCTCACCTTTTAGATGAAGTCACCTGTTACTGGAATCAAAACACACTGTGAATAGCTGCAGTGGCACAGTGAATCAGTAAACAACAGTGACATAATTCTGAATTTAAATGGATTTACAGTAAGCAGCTCTGTGCCGAATTACAGAGAAGAACCTGCTGATTCTAAAATGACAGAGTTTACTCTGAGTGAATGAAGTACTGCAGCGATCTGGCAACTTGCCCTTTAATTTTCAGATTTTTAAACGGAGAGTCGGGTTGTGTTTTATTAAAATGAACAACATACTGAGTAAGGGATTAACAGTAGACACACTGTTTGTAAAGCTGCTGATCTGTAACACTTTAAATCTTTAGTGTTGGGCTGGTCGAGCTCATTTACAGCAGCGCTAACAGTTACAGTGAAAATTAAAATAATGTGACATAAACAAACCAGAGATGAACAGAGTGAAAGCTGCTGTAACATGAAACCAAACCGACAGTGTAGCTGAGTTAATCTGGGTTAAATGATGCCTCATTTCTGAACTGTGTGAACTTAATGTCAACGAATATATTAACGGTTTGAAGGGAGAAACTCAAACCTCAGCTGTGCTAGCAAAACCGCGTCCGATAATGGAACCCGCTAGCGCAGCGAACGTTAGCTGCACTCCGAGGTGCACTGTGTTAAATCCAGAGCTTTAAAAGAGCTCGATTTCATCCTAAAATACAGTCATGTTGTTTAATGTCCGACAGTTTAGTCTTAGGGTTGAACTCTACTCACGGTTCATTAGCTTGTAACAATTTGCTCAGCGGCACTCCGGCCAGCTGGTTGAGCGCCGTCAGGCTGGGGGTCGGTTAGCCGCTGAGGATAAAATTAGCAATATTTCCAACGGAGTTCTGACTGTAGCTGCAGCGGCAGATGGAGTGTTTACCCCCACTCTGTCATCACAGACACAGTCCGTGTGTCCGCAGCACCGACACAAGTTTCCTCACACACAACATCAAGTCAGGCAACGTACACCACGTGACTTCCGCTGAACACTTTCACAATAAGACAAATCAGACGCCTGTTAAAGTAAGGCTGTTCAGTACTTTCAAAATAAAACACAGGTCAATGAGTGGATCTAAAAAATAACTTAATAAATAAATTAAAAGGGTTTTTATTGAAAAATCTACTGGTTCGACATTCAGGTTCCTCATTCTTATTTATTATTTGAGTACAGTCCATGGTGTAGTTGCATATTTATTACATTTCAGTCAAACTATTTTCATTTCATGCTATTTACATTTCTGTTCCATTACATTGGAATGGAGTAATTTGATACATGAGTAAATGATGTGAGTACTTTCCCCACCGTTGTTTATTTCACAGAAGAAGCTCCATGTTAGAGCTGGTTAGCATTAGCATTTTATATCCACCGCACTGGGATTGTGTCTGGTTGTGGTTCTATCTTTAGTTTCTGTTCTATTTTTACTTTATTCATTTTTGTAATAATCATTATCATCAATAATGGAAGGAAAATATACAATGAGCAGAAACTACCATTATATTTGAGTTTCGCTCAGTAACTAATTGGCGCTGATATTAACGTTTTGAGCTCGTGAAGTCTGCGCAGTCACACTCTGCGCAGCGAACGGCTCAGCGCGCGCACGTCTGGAAACTTCTAGCAAGTTCGACAGAGGCTCCTTGCTAACTTAGCAGCGATGTTTCTTTAGGCTTTTGTTTTCTAATTTAATTCTTTTTGGAAGATGAACCGGTCTCTGATGAAATATAACATTTGTTGCCGCCACACGAAGGTAAAGTTTCAGGACAGTGAGGTTGTTGTTGTGTTGAGGTGTAATAATCAGAGCAGAGCGGAACTAGCCAAATTAGCAGGACCGTTACTGTCCGACTGTCCTCGGGAGGTTTTCTCCTCCGTACGTGAGTGAACTCGGTGAACTCTGGACTGAGAGAGGTTTAGTTATCTATCAGCTAACTACACGTAAATCTTCTGTGTGAAAACATCTACCGTGGACAGTTATAACGGTTTCGCTGTTAATGACGGTTAACCCGCGGTGACCTGTGGGCTGATGGGAAATGACGTTCGTTAAAGGCCGTTAAAACTACAGTACTGAAAAAACATCGATTTTTTGAAGTTACTGGCCTTATTTAAACCTAGAAAGTTAACAACAGAACATATTGTTGGGTGGCTTTATGTTCTAGAGGTAAATATAGAGTTATTTTCTATATGAATGATGTTTTCTAAGGTGCGGTTCTGGTTTTAGGTCAGATACTGGCTCAGCTGGTTTTGGTCATATTTTCTCCAGGTGCAGCTGTTGGTTGTGTTTTGTGGGTTCACTATTAGTTCACTGTAAACCAGCTGTACAGATGTTATGCTGTGGTTGTCAGCATTATATTACAGTGATATTTGCCTCATAAGGACAGGTAAGACCGTTTCCTCCATCATTAGAAGACTTTATTCTTGGATCTTTTGATTTGGTTTGAACAGGATTCAGTTCTGTCAGCATGATGTGAATATTAATTCAGATCCATTTGACAGATTATTGATTCAGTTCAATTTAAATCTGTCTTGGTATGATTAAAAGAGGCCTGTGCAGTCCTGAATTGAAATCACTGTGCACTCCAGCAGGTCGTGTTTCAGTTTGTCAGATAAATTTCTCCTCAGCTGAACAGAAACCCCTGTCCAGGGCAGGTAAACCTGACCAGCCAGGTGCAGTCCTGCATGTGTTAAACAATAACTGAGGAATCTAAAGATGGCGGCTCATTCATTCCAGTGAAACCTGCTCAGTGTGTTTCTGCTGCGTCTTGCTGTGATTCAATAATAAGATCCTGGTACTCCCAGTGGCTTTTAGATGTGTTCTGGAGTTAGTATAGTGTGTCTTATTTTAAGTTTTATGTGGAACAACAGGAATTACGGTCTTATTTATTTTTACATATTTTTGGAATAAAAATTAACATTAAAAACTAAAGAGTCACTAAAGAGTGAAAACTTCATTTTGAAAATATAAATTGTAGTGCAGTCACTCTGTTAATTGTAAACTACAGAGAACAGTGTGCAGCAGAAAGTTAACAGATTTAATTTTACTTGATGAAAGTCTAAGAACTGCAAATAAAGTGAGAATAAGTGACTATGGTGAGCAGGAAAGACATAAAATCCAGGAGAAAATCAGCTCTGATGTTTTATATTCATGTTAGTATTAGTGGTATTCTGGATTGTCATCTGTCTTTAAGAAGCTGATAGAAATGCAGTCATGTGATTTAGAGTAAAGGGAGAGGGGAGGAGGAGCTCTGCTCAGATAATCCAGGTGCAGTAATACAGGAAGGACACACTGAAGTTGCAGTTTGAGTCAGATCAGACTGTTTTACTGTCGACAGCAGGAGGAGGAAAACAAGGTGAGTTCTGTCCAACTCTCTGTCTCTGTGGGAGCTGTGAAAGAAAACAAACTGTTGATCTATGAGCTGGAGTGTTGACTCAACTCTGTGTTTGTTACTTCCTACTCTGTCAGTTTTGGGCGTGACTCTTGAACTGACCTGTTTGTCTTCCTGTGTCTGTGAGTCACAGTCAGTGTTCCTGTTTCCCTCTCAGACTGACTGAAGTCCAGAAGATGAGTGATTGTGTGGAGGAAGAGGAGGACAGAGCAGAGTCTCAGTCATCTGACCGTGTGTCCATGAAGAGTGACCGGTCCAACAACCCCTCCCCAGACTTCAGGAATGAACCTGGACCCTCAGACACACAGTAAGACTCTGTTTCTACTCTGAAAAGATCAGACAAATCTAAATGATTTAGTTAAAGTTAAAATTCAGAGACTCATCAGGTATAAACAATCTGTTTTTACTGGTTCCTCCCTAATGAAGACCCAGTGAGGTCAAACCTGCTCTGTGTTTTAATTAAATTGCTCAATTGAAAAGGCTTTAATACATCTTATGTTTCTCTGAGCGTCTGAAGAACATTTTCTTTTCTGTGCTGCTCAGTTGATCATTTGATGTTCTGGTGAAGGGTTTAACAGTCGGTCAGTGAGTGACTTGCTGTCTGATTATCTAAGTAGTGTTGTTACAGTCTTTTTGTTAAAATAATCTGTGAAAGGTTTTTATTTAAAAGGAAACATGTTCATGTCCACAGACACTGGTTCTGCAGACAGTGCATCACCTCAGACTGGGACCAGTCTGGTTCATCAGGAGACTCCTCCTGTCCCCAGTGTGGACAAAGATCCAGACCAGGACCTGGACTGCAGACAGACAGTCAGACCAGCACTGTACAAAGTAAGACTGAACATGTGTCTGCTGATGTCATCATTTCTGAAAACAGGACTTGTTGTTTTCTACAGAGTCATTTGTTCTATCACACAGCTCTGATATTTAAGATGATTTTAAACAGTACAGAACGACATGGTGATGCAGTGGTTAGCACTGTTGCCTCATAGCAAGAAGGTTGTGGGTTCGAGCCCCTGATCACCTGGGGCTTTTCTTGTGTGGAGTTTGCATGTTGTCTCTGTGCCTGTGTGGGTTCTCTTTGGGTTCTCTGGCTTCCTCCCACAGTCCAAAGACATGCAGGTTATCTGGTCACTCTAAATTGCCCGTAGGTGTGAATGTGAGTGTGAATGGTGGTTGTTCTCTACATGTTGGCTCTGCGATGGACTGGCAATCTGTCCTAGGTGTATTGTGCCTCTCACTCAATGTCAGCTGTGATAGGTTCCAGCATCAGGTGCAAAAGCAGAGTTGTTCAGTGTGTGTGAGCACTGTGCATGCACAGCTTTCACTGCTGATTGGCTGTTACCCGTGGCTCTGTCTGTAACCAATCAGATGGTGCTGTGGGTGGGACAATGCTGGAGACAGGGTAGTGACTGCAGACAGAGAGGCGCGGCTGCATCAGCGCCAAAACAACCGCGTTTTAAATTGATCTCTTATCGGCCGTCGGATTTTAAAAAAAGGCTGATGCCGATATGCGTCAAAATGCAGAATATCAGCGCTGATAATCGGCCCGGCCAATAATCCGTCTATCCCTAACCACAACATGAAAAAGCTTTTCTCTGCTTGTCTTTAGTTTTTCTGTAGCTGATGAAAAGAATCATCAGTTGTCAGATTGTCTTTAGTCTGACAGTGTTTGTTGTCTTTCAGCAGATAGTGGTCTGC